>CAUYRH010065855.1:0-36178 GCA_963574655.1 Perodicticus potto | reverse complement strand
TGTTATATGTAGAGATGGCCCCACATATAGCAATTCTTCCAAATTTTTTCATCTGGGGGATAACAGTGTTTGAAAACTCTCCACCTACATTATCAAAGTAACAACCAAAACCATCAGGAGAGGCTTTTTTCAAAGTTTCTGCCAAAGATGCTACTGTCTTATAGTTAAAGGCAACATCAAGTCCAAGTTTTTTAAGGTAGGCAACCTTCTCATCAGACCCTGCTGCTCCAACAACTTTGCAGCCCTTGAGCTTCGCTATCTGCCCAACAATAGAGCCCACTGCTCCTGCTGCTACATTTACCATCACTGTTTCTCCACCCTTCACACCACAGATGTTGAGTAGGCCAAAGTAGGCAGTTAAGCCTGTCATGCTAACTGTCCCCAGACGCACAGATAGCGGTATTGTATCTGGCCATTCTGTCAGCAGCTTTTCCAGATTTTTCCCATCAGAAATGGAATGCGATGTCCAGCCTAAAAATGCCACTACGATAGTTCCTTTTGGTAAGGTTGAGTTTTTACTTTCCACAACTCTGGCCACTTGCTGCCCCATCATTGTGTCACCCTCACTTAATTTTTTGGATGCAAGTCTCATGTAAGGATTCACGGTGAGGAACAAAGCTTCAAGCAGGACCTCTCCATCTTTCAAGGGTGGGAGCTCAGCTGTCTTTAACTCAAAGTCACCCTTAGTAGGGTTGCCTTTAAAGTGCTTCTTCAGGGTCCATCTTTTTGCATGAACCATCCTGAAGCTCAGGAGGAGTCCGCAAGTTCCGAGAGCGGGGCCACTGGCAAGGTTCTTTAAATGCTAGGATAACACTGTCTTAGCAGTCTTTCCATACCTTTTCGATATCTATTTCTGTTTTATTTTATAATTTTATGACATTTATGCACACACACAATGTCTTCTAAAACTTTCTTTAAAAAAAAAATCACTGGAAAAATTATTTTTCTAAATTGAAGAAAGAGGCATCTACATTAGTCGGTAGAAGAATGAGGATGAGCTCTCAGAAGTCAGAAGGGGAGTGATCTGTGCAGACAAATCTACTGAGCCTGGGAGGCAGAAATGGAAGCTGTGGCAGAGACCACTCCCAAGCCAGTGTCTGAAAGATTTCTCTGAAAAATTACAGCCAATATGAAAACTGATCTAGAGAGAGGCAAAGACCTAAAAATTAAAGAAGGAAAAAGAAACAAAAACACCCTCTAAAAGAATCAGCTCTCTTTAAAAGCATCTGAGACAAAATGCCTTACATTGATTTTGCTGCAATACATCATACAATGAGTTTCACTGCACCAAACATTCATTCCATCCCGAAAATTTCCACGTAATATTGCCGTTACTCCAGTTTCTGCCAAAGGAGTTGATTAACTCATGTGAGGATTAATAAAATGTGGTACGTGTATACCACAGAGTACTACTCACCCCAAACAAGGTGAGTGATACCTTTTGCAGAAGTCTGAATGGAACTGGACGCCATTCCTAAGTATCTCAAGAATGGGAAAACACTACATCTTGTGCTAGTAAATTGGAACTGATGAGCACAGGGGGGCACAGAGGGAAGTAAAACGCACTGGAAATCAACCAGGGAGGGGCAAAAACCTACCTAATGGGTACAATGAACACTATTTGGATGTCAGGCACACCTGTAGCCAGGACTCAAGCATTGCAGAAGTGATCCAGGTAGGCTGGGTGCAGTGGCTTCGTATGTAATCGTAATGCTCTGGGAGACCAAGGTGGGAGGATTGCTCGAGCTCAGGAGTTGGAGACCAGCGTGAGCAAAAGCCAGACTCCATCACCACTAAAAATAGAAAAATTAGCTAGGCATGGTGGCAGGCACCTATAGTCCTAGCTACTCAGAAGGCTGAGGCAGGAGGATGGCTTAGACCCAGGAGTTTGAGGTTGCTATGAGCTAGCCTGACACCATGGCACTCTAGCCTGGGCAACAGTATAAGACTGTCTCAAAAAAAAAAGACAAAGTGATCTATGTAAAACAACTGGCCCCCTTAATATTTTAAAATTTAAAAATAAAAACATAAAAATAAAAGGTCAATTTAAAAGGAACGTTAACTCTTCTGAATTGGTTTAGATATTTACCGGATAATAATTTACCTTTAACAAAATGCAGTCAGAGTTTCTGAGGAGTGAAACTAATTTAAATTCAATCTGCTGCTTCAGTCGTGAGGGAGCCCGTGTTTGATCTGTCCCCGGGCTGAGCTCCTTCCATCCGGAGAGAACGCCGGGGCCCACGTGCGGGCCACAGCCTCCACACTTAAGGGCAGCGTTTCACAAACATCATCAATTTTAAAATATGCAAGCTTCTGCCTGTGATTACACGAGGACAATTTCATTTCCTGATTTAAAGTAGCAAAAAATAAGTTTTATTTCCAGAAGAATTCACTACCGAACTACTCCATCTCAAAGTCGAGACATCAACATACATAATGCATGTACAATTTATAGGACTTCTACACATTTTAATTGCCAAGTTCAAATCAAATAAACTATATGAATGAAAGCCCAAGCAGTTGCAGGAACCCTTGGCTTAATCCATATTTAACAAGTATTGACAGGCAGTTTTTTATTTTTTATTAAGAAGGCAATAATCACATACCATCTGCTGCCAGTTAAATGGAACTAATTCAATTGTTAAATTACAAATGTAAGGAGTGAGATATAAACATGTCTGATTAAAATGGACCCTGGGCAGGTTTTGTGTGTGTGTGTGGGGGGGGGGGGAGGGTGGTAGCATCTGGTACAACTAAATCTCAGTAATTTAAGAATGGCTAATTTAAGAAAAGATATTAATATATCACATCAGCAATAATAGATTGCTAGAGAAAAGAAACAACCAGACAAGAGGAAAACTCCTTTGGAAATTAAAAATTTAATTAACTGAAACTATTTTTTTAAACAGATGATTGGTGATAGAGCAAAGAGAATCTACAGGAAAGTAGAACAAAAAAACCAAAGCAAAAAAATGGGAGAGAAAAAATTAAAATAACTTGAGCATCAGAACAGGATGTCGTCTACCATCCCACTAGTAAGTATTCCAGAGAGTACAGAGAAAACAAAGGCAGTGAATTATAAAATTTTAAAAAAATATTTTAAGAAAGAAGTCTCTGCTGAAGAGCAAACTAAACAGGTCCACAGGTTTCCCAGCACATCATCATAAAGTTTTACTCTGTGGAACTTTCCCAGACTAAACAAATGGAACTAAAGGAAACTGATGCTAAATTTCACATACAAACCAGGAAGGCAAGGCGTGGTCCTGGGTGCATCTGTATCAGGAATTATTTTTTCCTTTGGCTCAGATTAGCAAAGAGCATCATTTCAAAATTCCTTTTCTCAGCTCGGCGCCCGCAGCACAGTGGTTATGATACCAGCCACATACACCAAGTGTGGTGGGTTCAGACCTGGCCCAGGCCAGTTAAACAAAAAATTAGCCAGGCGTTGTGTGGTGGGCACCTATAGTCCCAGTTACTTGGGAGGCTGAGGCAAGAGAATTGCTTAAGCCCAAGAGTTGGAGGTTGCTGTGAGCTGTGAGTCCATGGCACTCTACTGAGGGCGAACTGGAATTCAAGACAGAGGATTGCAAACACTGGGGCTGGATGATGGGAAGTCCCAGGACAACAGTTGGGCAGCATATTGGGACAACCTAGGCAGCAGCAGAGGGAAGGGCTATAGCAGGAGGTTTCCAGGCAAAACCAAAAGGAGTTTGTGGATGTATCAATGTACCTAACTATTGGGAAAATTATTGGTGTGTTGAGTATTTGGTAGACAAAGGAGATAAGTAAAGAGAAAGCTGAACAAAGCGGGAGAGAGGTGAGAGGGAGACAGAGAGACTAAGGGAGACATTAGCTCCAGAAGAAACCAAAGGCTGTGCCAGAAAGGAACCCAACAACAGTACAACAGTATTCATGTTATAATAATAATAATGTGAACACCATTTGATATAAATGAAAACTACAATACACTTACATCAAGACAAAGGGGAGAGGGTTGGTAAATGGCTAAGGTGGTCTAAGGGGCATATTATTAACCACAGGAGGAAGTAAAGTCTAAAATTCGTGAGCAAGAAATAACAGTTGCAAGATGCTCAATAATATGGATGTCAATACCAGAACAAATAGCAAGAGAGTTCAAAGTCACTGTCTTTGTAGAAAGAGAGCAAAGATTGGGGGAGTGAAGTTAGGGTAGCAGACCTTTTCAGGTATGCTTGATGTTTTGATTTTAAGTGTTATATTACTGCGATAAAAAAGATTAATTTAAAAGTTAAACCATTATGACCAAGTACTCCGTATGTAACCTATCATATAATAGTAAAATATATGTATCTTTATTCCTTTATCTTTAAGGAGCTTTGTAAAACACATAATTAACTGTGGAATGGAAATAATAATGTACCTTGAAATCACTTAGACTCACACTCATCTGTTCATACTTTCTTAGATTTTCCAGAATAGTCATAATTTCAAATATTATATCCCACTCTCCTGAAAAAACATGCTTATGCTTGTCAAGCCATGTGATCTAATTTTCTGATTGAAAATTGTTAGTCTAGCCATATCTTTAACTTGTTGACAATTCAACTTAGGCATATCCAGGGACTTAAAACTATACTATTGTGAACTTTCACACCACATACAGAAAAATCTATTTCCTGTATCTTGGGTATGATAAAAGGTCATGTTCACACAAAACAGTCATTGTGCAAATTGCAGATACATTCTAGAAATATAGATCTCCTTTGAAAGCACCTGCCACAGTTTGCTTAACTTTTTCAGATAGCTAAACCATAAGGTATGTTGCAAGTGAGATAAAAAACTTTAAAAGAGAATAAATAAATTGTAGATGGGGTGGCAAAAGGGGAAAAGGAACAATAGTACTTTCATATGCCTCAGTTCACGGAATTCTCCTACCTGAAAGTGATGGATTATTCCTAATATCCACATGAGGAAACTTAGGCTCAGAGTGTTTGTAAGTTGCCAAGGATCATGTATCAATCAATAATTGAACAATTATTAAACAAAGGCGGCACACCATCATGATACTGTACCACCACATGGTATAGTACGATGTGATGGTTTTCAAGGAGCCTACAAAATAAGAACAAATTTTAAAATGAATACGAACTGGATTTACAGGGTTCAATGTAAACACTTGGAAGGGATGACTAAACCAGTGCTTCCTAGAAAGCTGACAGTGGAGCTGAAATCTGGATGCCAAGTAAGAAATCCTGGGCAGGATGGGTTAATTTGAGGTCATTTCCTTAGAGAAAAATGGAATGTATTTAAAGCCAGATTAAGCTGACTCCATGATCCAGGTCTTTATTTGAATGAAACTGGCATTATTATTTCAGTATTATTGCTTTGGTATTTGTTGATAAGTATTTTAGGGGACACCCAATATATGCAATGCACAGTTCTCATTGATTTTGGATTAAATGTTTGTGTCTCCCCAACATTCATGTTGAAGCCTCTTCCCCCAATGTGACGATTATTTTAAGGTGTTATCTTTGGGAGGTAATTAGATTTAGATAAGGTCATGCGGGTAGTGCTCTCATGGTGAGGTTAGTGTGCTCCTAAGACTACGAAGAGACCAGAGCTCTTCTTCCCTCTCCACAATGTGGGAACATAGTGAGAGAGCCACCATCAGCAAGGCAGGAGCAGGGGCATCGGCAAGATCTAAACGGGCCAGCACCTTGACCTTGGACATCCAGCCTCCAGAACAATGAATGAAGAACAAATTTCTCTTGTTCACATCAGCCAATGTATCTCTTTTAGAATTCATAATATATCCAAAAAGCAAGATAGAACTGCCAAACAAATTAATCCTCTGAAGAGTGCAGTCTATCAGAACAACTTGGTTTTGGGATCTAAATTCTTCAAGTGACTGAACCTGTCCAAGACAGATTTGGACATCTCTAAATAAGTAATCATACACGCTTCACAGAGGTGCTGTGAAAACTGAAGGAGAAAAGGATTACAAGCCCACACAAAAACTCAGAAGTGACAATAACCATCACCATTATGATAGTGAAAGAAGTCACAAGATTATACCCAATTAATTATTGGTTAACATTAAAAAGTCATACATCTCTTTTTATCTCTAGCATCGCTGTTCCTCCTTGCCTTTGGAACACACTCCCACCAGTTCTTCCCAGCCCCACTCTTTCTCCTCTTTCAGACCTCTATTTAATTAGTTATTCCTTCCTGTGAGGACCCTTCCTGAACTTGAGTCTAAAGAAGCCTCTTCTTACCCCTTCCCTAATAGCACTACTTCAGCCCCATATTCTTTTAATGATTCATCACTACATGCCATTAGCTGGCTTTTCCTTTTTCTTTTTTAATAATTTCAACTTAATATAAAGGTACAAATGTTTAGGCTACATTCTTTTCAATTCTAAGGTAAAGTTTAAGTTGTAGTTAAGCCCTTTACCGAGGGGTGGTTCTGAACACCCTCACATTGTGTACATTAGGTGAGATCCCATCAATTGCCCTCCCTCCTTCCTCCCACTTCTAGCTCCTCTCCTTTCCCCCTGCCTCATTCCCCTTGCTAGGCTGTATTTGTGTTTTATCCTTCGTGTGGGTGTGTAGTTGTTTAGACATTGGTTTCATATTAGTATTGAGTATACCTGATACTTTTTTTTTCCATTCTCGAGATACTTTACTAAGAAGAATGTGTTTCAACTCCATTCAGGTAAACACAAAAGATGTAAAGTCTCCATCTTTTCTTATGATTGAATAGTACTACACAGTATATAGATACCCCAGTTTGTTAATCCATTCATGGATTTATGGGCATTTGGGTTGCCTCCGTTCCTTGGCAATTGTGAACTGAGCTTCAATAAACATTCTGGGGCAATTACCTGTTTCAATGCCGTAAGTTTATTATCTATCGCCTCCTAAAAAGAATGTGAATTCCCTGAAACCAGAGGCATTTTCTTATACAGTGACCCATCTCAATACCACAGCCAGGAAGGGTGTTTATTTTTAATAAGTGAATAAATAAATGCTATTGAATTTGGAGTTATAAACCAGATGTAGAAAATTCAATGGTTTCATGGGAAAACTGGCATCTTTGTAGAATCCTGATCATATCTGTGGGGCTCACCTCAAGGAGATTAATATTCTGTCTACAAAGCCAGTGCCCACACATTCAGTAGCTGTTCCCGTATAACATTAGTAACTACCTTGATCGTGACACACAGTACATCAACTTGACACCTTTTCATCTGACCCAGTAGTTCTTAACCAGGGATGATATATATTACCCCCTCTTAGGGCATACTGTTTTCTTCATTTTACTTTGTTTTGGCTGTTGGGTATTTTTTTTTAATAAATATCTACACATACAGTAAATATAGTAGTACCTGGAGAGTTTTGGGAGCATATCAGGCCCAGAAATGAAGGATGCTAGATGCTCTCCAATGCACTGAACAATCCCTCACAATGACGAATTGCCCTCAACAAAACCCCTTTGTGGCAGAGACACTGCAGGGCTCAGCGTCATGGTTTTCTCACCTGTCAGGGCTGAGAAACTGTGAATGTTACATTTACTTTTTGAAAAACTGTACCCACTTCCTCCCCAGCTAAAGAATATACTTTACTCTATTCCCATGTTTACCCTTCACCAAGAAAGAATTCCCAGACTACCTTCAGGAAAACCTTCCAGTTGTCTATCTCATGCCTTTAGGTCTGCAACATTCTTAGTCAACATCTGATAAATCAATTTTCCCCATAAACTATAGTCCCAAAAGCAAGCTGAAAGCATTATGATGCTTACAATTTTTTACATGAATTTTTATAATAAATATTCTGAACTGGTATGAATTTATGTTAGTAGGGATTTGGGCAAAAGTACACAGTAGGAAGAAGTAAGATAATCAGGTATTTTATTGACTCAGCTCTTATTTTATTGTGCCCCTGTATTGCCCGTGATAGAGAAAAGGCGAGTAAGCACATGGCAAACTTGGTCCTGGTATTAAATACGTTGGGAGACAATTCTCTACAGGCCTGTCATGAATAAACACATTGTACTAGTAGGGCCACTCACTGTCTTTTGGTCCCGGACTACCTTTTCAAGGATATTTGTAGAGCAAACAACAATTGGAAGATAGAGAGAGCAGAGATCAGGGGTACTGAGTGTTCAGAACAATAAATATAATGTTGCCCTATAGAGCAACAAGCTGGAGACTTACTTATAGCCTCTTATAAAAGATTCAGGGTTCCGACATGTGAGGCTTCTCAATTGCAACACTAAGTCTGAGTGTACAGCATCCACCTTGGCATCTCTGTGTTACTCTGATGAGATTCAGAGAACAAGAAGAACCAACAAACCATGAATTTCAGGCTGCTTACTATGCCATTCAGCATTAAAGTCCTTTGTCTCCGAACCGGGAGTCTTGTGTCTCCTGAGTCCATAGAAATTGAGGACCAACATCTATGAAATTGTGACTTGTTAACTTGTTAGCTTGAAAATAGGATGAGCTCTCAGACTTCTCATAACACTTGACAACCAGAAATAATAATTACACTGTAAACTAGCATCCAATATACACCTTGAAAAATAGATAAAAATATATCAGATATGAAAGGAAGAAAAAAATGACTTCAGTTGCACTTGAAAGAGATCTAAAAGAAAAGCATTTAAATGATAAAGAAAATACATTTCAAACATTGAAGAATGTCATATGCAAAAGAACCAAATTGGAGAACATGATACAGGTTTAGGAAATAAAAATTCTTTTAGCTAGGCTACAAAGCTCATAAAAGTAAAGCTAAATATAAAGGTGTTGCTTCCTGGCGTGCAATATTTATTCCAAGGCCTTAGAACGGAACACCAATGATCTGCCTTCAGAGACCAATGAAAACCTGGTAACTTTCCCTTTTGCTTTTGAAAATATTCTAGGTTGGCTCAAAGATAAAGATATGTAACTGACTCTCTGATCACATACATGTTCATTTGCGTGACTACAAGTCCTCCTCGCTGGTTTCCTGGCTTCTACACATCGTCTCACCTACCACACCATATTCCTACCCACAAATTGGTTAGAAGATTTTTTTTTTCCTAATCAACAAATACTAATTGCATGTATTTATTGGGTACAATGTAATGCTTTGATTACGTTCTTATCATGAAATAATTAAATCGAGCTAATGAACATGCCCATCATCTCACTCATTTGACTTTTTCTTTTAATGGTGAGAACTTAGTCTACTCTTAACAATTTTGAAATATAATTATTAACTACAGTCATCATGCCTTGAAATATTAGATCAATAAAACTGTTCCTGCTGTCTAATGAAAACTTTACACCCTTCCACTAACTTCTCCTCTCCCACCATGCCTCGTTCCCCACCCCTCCAAGCCTCTGGTAACCACCATTCTGCTCTCTGCTTCTGAGAGTTTAGTTCTTTACTGAAAGCGGAGGACATTATACTAAATGAAACAGGCACAGAAAAACAGATATTACATAATCTCACACACAGACTCTTAAAAAAAAAAGAATATTTTAAAAGAGTAAATCAGATCCAACCACTCCTACTCTAAGCGTTCCAAGGACTCCCAACCATACTTGGAATAAAATCTAAACTTCCGCAGACCCGGACCTACGTTTCCTTCACTCGTTCCATTTTAGTCACAGTGAGTACCTGTATCCATTTTTCCCAATGCTATACAGTCAATTATCATTATACTTTGCAAACCTAGCTCTGACCTCTCATTCGAGCCACATATAAATTCTACCTCCCAGAACTACCTTCTGGACCACTCAAGACAAAGCAGTCACCTGGCCCGGCTGCTCCATTGTGCAACTCTGGGAGTGGAAGTGCCTTGACACTAAACCTATGTGAAAGCCCCCTGGGAGTTCTCCAATACACAGTCCACTCAGCAATACAAAAAACTCATAATCATCTCGAGCACAATTCCTTGTTTTATTTAAATAACATCACTTACTACAATGTGATTGAGTTTTTTGTTTTGTTTGCTTTTTGTTGTTTCTTTTCTTTCTTTCTTTCACTTTTTTGGTGATTGTTTATTGTATATCACCCTATCTTTGGCTGTTTTGTGTTGCTGTCGCAGAATACTACAGACTACATCATTTATAAAGAACAGAAATGTATTTCTAACATTTCTGGAGACTGGCAAGTTCAAGATCAAGGTGTCATCCTCTGGTAAGACCTGCTCTTGGCTTCCCAAATAGCACCTTGAAAATTGCAACCTCTACAAAGGAGGAAGACTGTGTCTTCACAGGGAAGAAAGGATATAGGAGATAAAAGGGGGCCAAATTCACTCAGATAAGTCTCTTTATAACATCATTAATCAATCTGTCCTTGAAGACAGAGCCTTCACTACCTGAACAGCTTCCAAAAGCCTACACCTCTCAACATTGCTGCACTGGGGACTCAGTTTCAATATAAATTTTTGGAGTTAACAAAAGCATTTAAACCATAGCACTTTCCCTCTTTGGATATAACCTCATGAAATTATTTTTCCCCAGGACTATGGAATCATGTTATACATGCAATTTCATATTTCTCAGAGAATCAAGAAATGTGGCATTGGTTGACACTATTGCTCGCAAATCCTATCATTTGACATACATTTACAATACATTAGATGAAAGTTTTTCTTACAGGCAAATATTTTGTTAAGTGAAAAAGATATACAGACTAGACAAGGAAAGGCTGAATATGCTTTCAGTTTTCTTAACCAATTAAAATGTTATAATTTTATGAACATATACTCATTCTTAAAATCACTATACTGCAGTATTAACAAAAAGTTCTGAGTCATACATGCGGAAATATAATCACCTGTGTTTCCAATGCAAATTGTAAGTGTGAGGACTTATTTGAAAGTAGTAAGGGATCTGAAATGTTACTTTAAATTACTGTGGGATAATGGCACAGTAACTTGATCAGATTAATGTTCTAGATAGTTTAAATCTGTAGAAAAAGTTTACATATTTTTATGAAATATACCTGTGTGCATGCATGTATATAAATTTCCTAGGGCTGCTTTCATAACATATGACCATCTGAGTGATGTATGCCACAGAAATTTATTATCTCAGCTTTGGAGACTACACGTCCAAAATCAAGGTGTTAGTAGGGCTGTGCTCCCTCTGAAAACCTCCAGAAGAAGAGCATCCCTTGCCCCCGCAGCTGTTGATGGCTCCAGTTCCTAATGTTGTGCTAGCATAATTCTCATTCATCTCTGCCTCTGACTTTACACGGCGTTCCTTCCTCTGTGTCTGTATCCAAATTCCCCTTTTCTGGAATTGGATTCCCTTGTGTGGAATTAAAAGACCATCCCATGTTACTCAAGTATGACCTCATTATAACTAATGATACCTGCAATGATCCAATTTCCAAATATAATAGTGGCCCTATCCATGGGGATAGCTCCCAAACCCCCAGGGGATGGCTGAAACACAGATAGCATGAGCCTCTTATATACTAAGTTTCTCCCAATACATACATCCCTGTGATAAGGTCTGAAGTACAAATTAGACACAGTAAGAAATCAACAAAAGTTAATAAAAAAACAGTTATAACACTATGTGGTGATAAAAGTTACAAAAGATGATCTCTCTCCCCCTCTCTAAAGTATTTTACTGTACTCACCCTCTCCTTGGGATGATGTGAAATGATGAAATGTCTCCGTGTTACGATGAGATGAGGGGAATGGTGTAGGCGTTGTGACATAGCGTTAGGCGACTACTGACCTTCTGAGGTCATGAGGAGGAGGATCATTTGTTACAGGAGTCCTGGATCATCCGGCCATGATAATGTCAATGATTGGATGTAGGAGCGAGGGAAGTAGAGGACTGACCGGTGGATACGATACACAGTCTTGGGTACTCTGCAAAACATGATGATTCACGTCCCACTTGGGATAGAACGAGAGTTCATCATGCTACTCAGGAGAGCATGCAATGTGAAGTTTATGAAGTATTTGCTTCTAGAATATTTCATTTAATATCTTTGGGGTTGCAGTTGACTGTGGGTAACTGAATCCTCAGAAAGCAAAACAACAAGGGGAGACTACTGTAGATGTATATATCTGAAGGCAATAGAGAAATCAGGCAGGAAATTGAAATACAGACGCTCTCGAAAGCTAAATAGCAAGGGAGATTTGTGACTTTTGCGTCTTTTTCCTGAATGCACTTCTCAGACTGTGCACTGCTTATATGTGCTATAGATCTGTACAGCAGACTAACTTGAGGTGTCAAATATAGAGTCAGGGGTTGGCAGAGTAATCATAAATTTGGGATGGATGTTGAATCCTGAAAAGGAGGAGGGAGCCATTGAGATGCTGAGCCTCAAACATAAAGTGTGCCCTAATCTTTTGGCTGATTTCTAATCTATACATGCTTGAGAAGAGGGTAGGGGAGATCCCGAAGATTCAGGGGTAAACAAACAATCCCCCCTCCCACAAAAATACAGCAACTGACAGCTGGAAAAAACAGCTGAAATTACATCTGCTTTCTATCATAAAAGAGGCAGAATTCTATCATTGGGCCAACCAAGTGGAAAGAAGGAAGGGGAGTGGAGGGGAGCGGAAGGTTGGGGAGGGGAGAGAAAGGAAGGAAGGAAAGGAAGGATTCTTTAAGAGGATATAATAGAATCAAGAATATTTACACTGTATCACCCCTAATGTTAACTCTAATTTAAAATCTCTTCTCATGCAAAGAAACAGGAAAATGTACCCATACTCAAAGAAAAAGCAAGCAATAGAAACCACACTAAGTTGATCTAGATATTGCAATTAGCAAAGACTATAAAGGAATTAATTTAAATATATTCAAGAAAGATATTCTCATAATGAGTGGTCAACATTATGGACAATTGCATGGCCAATCTCAACAAAGAAATTGAGACAATAAAACAGAACCAAAAATAAATTCTAGAGGTAAAAATTGTAGTAACTATCATAGCTTGTAGTAACTATAAAAATTGTAGTAACTATCACTGGAGAGGCTAAGTGGAGGATGAGAGTGTCGATGAACCTGGGATAGGTCAGTTACGATTATCCAATCTGCAGGACAGAAAGGAAAAAAAGTGACTGAAAAAAAAAAAAATAGACCAAAACCTAAGAGACCTGTGTGCAATGTCAAGTGAGCTAATGCATGTGTAATTGAAGTCCTGGAAGCCAGGAGAAAGAATGGGACAGAAAAATACTTGAAAACTTCCACTCTCCATCTGACATCTAAGGAACTTAAAAGTCACTGGTTGGTCTACCAACCAGTAAAGAGCTGATCAAGCTGAAAAATCAGCAACTTTTCTTGGATTTGTCAGAGATATGAAATCACAGGGCCAATTACTTTCCTCCAAACTGGGAAGATGGAAGGTGGACAGACAATAATTAAAAGAGGTGCCCTCAAGACAAACTGCTGTATCACAACCTGAATAACTGGGTTTGACCAAAGCCTAACTCACTCCAGAGAAGGGAATACTCAGCTCCAGCCCTGTTCCTACCCAAGGGGGTGAGGTAAACCTTAGAAGCACCCAGGAAGTTCATAGCCTGGGGACTCAGGCTCATTAAATGCCTGAGAACTAATCATAAAAGGCCTCGCTACTCTATTTTTTTTATCCTGCACATTATTTCTTCCTTTCTAAAAAAAAAAAATTACAAGGCACACTGAAAGTTTAAAAAAAAAAGTTTGTAACAGAAGAACAAGCATCAAAACTAGCTAGAGATATTTCTATCCCTCTCCAGTAATTGATAGAATTATGAGACTATCAACCACCTTGATCTTTTTTTTTTTTCTAGAAACATTTAAGCAGTAACTTTAACGTTTGCCCAATAACCGGCACTCTTCAGATTTTTAACAGCAAAGAATGTTACTTGTGCAAGTCAGAATCTGATAGCAATTAAATGGTGACAGCTTTGGCAATAAACAAGAATATGCTCTTCTGTGGCTAGGAAGGAACCACCTTGATCTTATTAACATTTATAGAAACTATATCATCAAACTATAGAATATATTTCTAAGTGCAAACCTGCCTTCATCTACATTGACCATACAGTGAGCTTAATCAAAATCTCAGTGAGAAATTTTTATTTATTTTATTTTTGTCTGCATGTGTGTACAGGATTTTGCTCTTCACTCAGCCTGGAGTGAGGCAGAATGATCATGATCATAGCTCACTGCAGTGTCAAACTTCTGGGCTCAAATGATCCTCCTACCTCTGCCTCCCCAGTAGCTGGAACTGTAGGCACACATCACCATACCCAGATGATTTTTCTATTTTATTGTAGAGTTGGGCTCTCACCTGGTTTCCCAATTAGGCTCATGTGATCCTCCCACCTCAGCTTCCCAAATTGCTAGGATTACAGACATGAGCCACCATACCTGGGGAGAAATTTTTATAGCAATTGCTAAAGTATTCCGAAAACTTATATGAACACAGAAAGGACCTAAAAGACCCAAAACAATCTTACAAAAAGGAAGAACAAAATTGGAAAATATATACCATCCGGCTACAAGATTTGCTCTAAAGCTAAAGAAATCCATTTGGACTGGGGACTTGGAATACCAATAAACAAAGAGGTTATTGGAACACAGTAGAGTGTCCAGAAATAAACCTATACTTAAAATGGTTAATCAATATTCGACAAAGATGCCAAAGCAATTCAAAGTGGAAAGGCAAATCTTTTCAACAAAGGGTGTTGAAACAACTGGATAGCTGCACAAAAAACAAAAACCAATAAATAACCTCCGATCTTATTTCATGCCATATACAAAACTTATGCTGAGATGTAATAATCTTAAGTTTAAAAGATAAAATCCTTCTACTACTTTAAAAAGGAGACACAGAACAATGTCTTTCTAGGCAAAGTTTTACAGACAGAAAGCAGAAAGAATATCCACAAGAAAATAAATGATAAATTACACCTTCTGAAAATTAAAAAGTGCTGATCAAGAGATATATTATCTAAAAAATTAACAGCAAGCCACAAACTAGGAGAAAATTAATACAGAACATGTAGCTGACCAAAGTCTTGTATCCAGAACATATAAAAACCTCATACAACAGACACTTACCAAATGAATAACTACTTGCTGCATGCAAAAATGCTCAATACCATTTGCCATGGGGGAAATGCAAATGAAAACCATAAAACACAACTAATGGAAATGTAAAAAGGCCACAACTATTTTTCAGTTATGTCTGGCATTTGTTGTACAGTTAATCATACACCAACACTGTGGCCTAACAATCCTACTCCCAAGCACTTATCTGAGGAAAGTGAGAACATTTGTTAAAAAAAGAGACTTGTAAAAAATATAGAAAACAGCTTCCGAACAATAGCTGAAAATACATTCCTTTCAATCGCCCATAAAACATTCAGCTACACAGACCATATGTAGGATTGCGACAACAGCCAAGGTCTGTCACTGGGAGAATGGAATGACAAATCGCCCTCTTCTCCTCCAATTCAATACCCTTAGCCGTAAAAGGACGCGATCGCTAATATGTTCAAAAACATGAATGAATGTCACAGACATTATTCTGAGTGAAAGAAGGCAGAAAAAAATAAATACTCTCTATTGTATATTTCAATATAAAGTATATTTTTCAATTACGAAGTATTGTATATTTCAATACTCTCTATCGTATATTTCATATTTGTATATGAAATTTGATGTCAGGTGAAACCAAGTTATGCTTAAAAAAAGGTAAGAACAGTTATTACCTGGCTTTGGGGGATGGTGGTGGTGACAGGAATAGATTGCCCTGGAAGGGACATGAGTGAACTTTCTAGGCAGATGAAAACATTTTATAAGCACGATAGAAGTATAGTTTACCTGGGCACATACATTTGTCAAAAATTATACAGATAGGATTTATGCATTTCAACATATGTAATTTTACTTAGAAAAAAAGTCTAAAAGGTAAAAATTAAAATAACGAGTCCATATTATGGAATGCTAGGTAGACTGGATAATATGAAAATAGCATAACAATCATCACTGTTGAAGCTGATGGGACAGGTAAAGGAGTTCGTCATACTATTGACTTTGCATTTGTTTGCTATTTCTCAATATGAATTTTAAATCATTGTATCATGATGTGTTCTCTCAACAAACATTTCCTTGGGATTTCTGTGTGCTGGGAACCCTTCTCAGGTCTGTTCTTTGAGAACAGGCTCAATACAGCACACACGAGTGTCACCGCGCTCGCATTCCAGTGCAGGAAGACAGGCAAGCAATAAATAAAATAGTGAACACAAACGTGTAAAGGATGGTTGATCAGGGCTCAAAAGAGAAAACAGGCCGCAGAAGGAGTAGCGAGGAACGGGGCAGAAAACACATCTGAAAGGGAGTGACAGAGGACTCACCGAAGAGACATCTGAAGCCTGAAGGAAGGAACTGGCCGGGTTGCACTGTGGGGACCAAATGCCCCACGGGGGGAGCATCCCTGGTGCACTGAAGGAGCAGTTTGGGGGACAGATCAGTGATGGACCTTGTGGGCCAAGGTAGTAACACTGCCTCTTAATTGTAATGAGCTGTGGAACCCCTGGAGAAGTTTAAACAAAGCAGCAGCTGGATCTTATTTACATTTTAATGGAATCATTCTAGCTCCGTGCTGGGAATAAATGTAAGCATGCCCAGGTGAGAACAGGCAGAACAGCAGATGAAAGGCTGTCGGCCTGGACCAGGGCCTGGCCCTGGGAGGCTGGTCATATGTGGGGCACATGCTGAAATCAAAGCTGCCAAGTTGTGCTGGAGAATTATTCCTGGTGAAAAAGAGGGAGACAGAAACAGGGATGGACTCCTGGACACTGTCCTGACAAGAGACAAGTTGTCAATTTTATGGAACTAAAAAAGACTATAGGAAGGGGAGACGTGGGGCTGTGCTCCTTTCCAAGAAGGCAGAGTGAAATCACAGGAATTCCAAACAATTCCACCACTAGAGTCTCAGCATCTGGTCCGGCAAGCGTTGGGGCTTTCTAGGCTTTGAGAGCGGAGCTCTGTGAGGCAACCAGTCTTTATTATGGCTTAGCCACAAGCTTCTCCGCAGAAAAGGGCGAAGGAGGGAAATTGACAATGGCAGGGAAGAGAAAGGAAATCCAATTTTGTTCCTTAGGAAACAAAGGCACGTGACGGTCAAAACCGGAACTGCAATTACTTATTGTCCCAAATGTAATTTAATATTTCTAGTGCATGGGAAGAAGGAACTTACATGAAAGCAGTTAGTAACAAGAGACGGTAGAAACAAGAATATATGATGAAGGAAATTTAGAGGCATGGAAAGGAAAGAGGAGGGAAGGGAAAAAGGCAGAAAAAGGTCCCCTAACATTGTTATCCGTGTTGCCTCTGATGGTTTGTGGGTTACCCGTCAGCCTCGTTTCAACCCTTGTCCTCCTTTTTCCTTCTTTCCCGTGGTGGACACCACTTTCCCCCTCATTTTTGGGCATCTGAATGCCGTTGTGTCGGTACCTAACATCGGGAGCTGCTGAAGTTATTCAGAGACACGAGGAGGACATAACGGGTACAAGGATGATGTCACAGAAAGATCCACAGAGCCTGGGACCTTAACGACCCACTGTGCCACTGAACTTGGACTTTTTACTTTTGGATTTCTTAGTAGGCCAGGCCATTTCCATTGTTTAAGCCGTTTGAGTCGGCTATTCTATCACGTGGGGCATAAAGCATCCCACCTGAAGTTCTCAGAGGGTGATCTTGGACCAGCAACGTTAGCCTCACCTGGAAACTTGAGCGAACTTTACAAAGCTTCACACCCTCCCTTCGGTTCCATTTTAACAAATCCTCCAAGGACAGCTGGTGCACCTATAGTGCGAGAATCACTCTCTGGGCTTTAATGAACAGGAGCAGGTGATTATTGAATTCTGAAAAGCGAGCTCTATCGGGGCCGCAGTAAAAACCTACTTGAATGCAAAATATCTGTGCACTCAGTTTGGAAACTTCACTTATGCTACAGGTATAATCATGAAAAGTTTCAAGCAAGTGTGTGGTGTCTGCTACAAGTTTATTCTCCTAAGAATAACTGTGAAAAAAAAGATAAAGAAAACTTAACTATAGGGAGGAGAGGAGGCTAAAAGGCCTTGCCACAGACTCTCCAACAAGCCTGGCCCCCAACATCCCACGTCTTGGCCTGAGCTAATTCCACGGCCAATATGAAAACTCTTTTTATATTAACATTTTAACTTCCTCACCTGTAATCCCCGAACTTGGTTCCCTCTGCTAAATGTGTATATCAGTTGCTGGCAGAAGCTAAGTCTTTTAAGCATTGCCAATCATATACCACACGAGCTGAATTTAAAGTCCTTGAAGCTAATTTAACGGTTATGTCAAGCATTAGCTATTTTAAGTGCAGCAATAAACTCTTATTGCTTTTCTGACGGATGGGACATGTAATACAATTGCCACTGTGTATATTTCAACTGTCGAGATGACTCATTAGATGCTGTATAGAACTTTTCCAAAAAGCGCAGGTTACATCAAACATTTTGAATAAAAATGTACACCCAAGGTCATCGAAGTGCTTGCGATTATCTTTCAGATTTAATTGCAATGCAGGTACAGCTTATAAAATGACTCGAAGTCTCTTCCCAAATAGACAAGTTGTCTGAAAGCAAGAACTTACCAGTGTGCCAGCTGAGCTGTTAAACAATTATTAGTGGCAGCTGTAGTTTAGGGGTCACCAAGCCAGACCTGCGCACAGCCAACTCTTTAATTCTCTCAGCCGACAGCTGCTGCATTAAAATTTGACACAGTTCAACCAGCTCTTCTTGATGTGTGATAATGGGACCCACCCCCCAGAACCCTCTGAGGGGCCAACGTCTGCACTATATAACTTTACCCACCTCACCTCACGCAACTTCGCTAAGAGGAAGCCAGAACTCAGAGAAGGTCAAGGGTGGCCCCTTGACTCTGAAATAGTGATATTCAGATGTCTCTGATTCCAAAGTGCTTTTTCCTTTAGCATCTTAGGATTTTGTGTACAATAATTTCCCTTTTTTGTTTTTTCCTTAGAGACAGAGTGTCACTTTGTCACCCTCGGTAAGAAAGGTGATGGAAGAAGCCACGAAGTGGTTTTAAGAATTTCCTTAATTCTTAAAACTACTTTGTGATGGGAGAAGTCAATATCCTAACATGTAAGTAATGAGACATCTTTACTGTTTCAGTGTAAATATTGCAAAGACCTGTCCCAGTATGGGTCACTTCTTAACCTTAGGTGCTTATTATAGTGTCTGGGACCCTTCCCTACTTCCTTTTTGGGGATAAAGGAGGTGGGTAGAAAAGAAAGGCAAGAACCCAACCACTCACAGAAGTCCCTCCAATACGGTAGGTATTGTGCCTGATAACTTTTGCATGTTAACTCATTTAACATCATTCTCTCCGCCACCAGTCATGTAGATACTTGTTCCAAAGGTGAACCTGACTTTTAAATTGATGAAATTAATTTGCCCACAGATTATAAAACTACTCAGAGGTGCAACAGGGATTAATATTTCATTCTGCCCGATGAAAAACAATTGCTTTTCCTTTTACACCTATAAGATAGATGCACCCCGCCCCCCTCTCCCTCTTTCTGGGGAAAAAAAATTCTGTAATAAGAAGATTTTTCATAAGAGGGTAATTCCCTATCCCCCTGCCATCGACAAATGCCTCCTTTGGCTACCCTGGCTTCAGTCCTGATTAATACTCAAAAATATATGACTGCATCATTCAAAAACTTCATGTTTAGCCGAGCACTTCCTGCCTCTCGGCTGCTGCCCTTGATAGTTGGATTTCACCACCGTTAATTTCCCCTGGGCGTCTTTCTGATGGATGCACTGCGAACTGAGGGTTGAAAAAAGGAAAACCACCAACTGAAGAAGGGGTTTATGGCATCGTGGCTGGGAAATTATATGCGACTCCCTTACGACACATGCATTTTATCTTAAAGTGAAAATATTAATTATGGATTGATTTTAAGTATTGCATAAGCATTTCCCGTAAGAAACAGCTCCTTTGTAGCAGTTTACTCACTGAACCTAGCAGGAACTTTACAAAATCTAAGGTGCATGGAAGGGCCCACTGTGTATATACAACAGATGAGGACAATTTTTGCTGTAATATTTCCACTCCTTTTAATGAGATCCTCAGCAGTTCTCAGGACTGTATTCATCAGCGCACATTTATCAAAATAAAAAAAGGTTTAGGCCTCCACATACAGTTAAGCTGCAATGATTGTCAAATGGATTCTAATTGATTTGATACCCATTAAAATTCCATTTTGAAATATAAAAATACCAAGACATGTAATAAATAGTCAGTCACCTAACACAACCAAAAACACACATTGATTATAAATTATTCAAAGTGAAATGATGTCTCAGCAAAATCTTTAGACCATCTCTGTCTGAGAATTAGATAAAGAAGGAAAAAGAAAAATCAAGTTTCTCAATGTATTTTCATGGTCAAATTAGTATTAGGCTTCAAATACTTATAACTAATTACTAGAAAATAATACTAAAACAAGCTCAGGTACTTATATTACTTTTGTTCTATTTAATTGAAGAAGATAAAAATCAAGGATTATCCACTAAAACTATGAAAATTATTTCAGGGTTATATATTAGACCAACTACTTTTTCAGGAATTTAGTAAGTGCGAAATGAATCTTGTTAAGCCAAGAGATATTTTCAAGGAAAACAAAATGAATTTAATGCTTACCAAAAAATAAATAAATAAAAGACGACGATGAAGAAAGCAGATACCAACATACTGTAAGCATTTAACCCTTTGGAATCTCTGGGTGTGTGTGTGTGTGTGTGTGCACGCGCCTGTATATATACATACATACATATATATATATATATATACCCCTACACACACATAGAAGGTGCATATATATATATATTTCCCTCTCCATTTATCTAAAACAGCTATGTGATTGATAGATAGATAGATAAGGAGAGCATAACATATGGAAATATTTGACCATATTATGTCTTGTAAGAAACTGGTCAGAAGAGAATTCTCAACCCTGGACTGGAAGAACCCAATGCCCATAGTTTCTGTGCAAATAATACTTTCTTAGATTACTCCTTCTTCTGGGATAGGCTAGATGAATAGGTTTAGCCACTGAAAATCAGAAACAGAAATCATCTGACAAAATGTGACACATATTCCCATACAGGGACTGATAAAAAACCACTTAAATGCATGATATTTATTGTAATTTTGCCCAGCACATGTGAGTATCCATTGCTATTTCTTTAGGTAAGTTTACTTCGAGTCCTTTGGGGGTGGCTAACCCCTCTTTGGTTGAAGGGGTTCAATGTGTGTCTGAGATCCAAATTAACCACTTATAGTTTTTAGTCCAGAAATGTGTGGGTAACTCATTTCCTGTAGCTAAGATGCAAGGAGTTTCTTGTGGCTTCTAAGAAGGAGGTTTACTCCCTCTTCTGAAAAGCTTCTAGAAGGGCACTTCTCTCTTCATAGTGTTGACAAGAAAACATATAGCCCTAGGAACAGGTGACGGCATCATTCCTTGAGCAAGAAAGAATAAAACTGACACTGTCAAAGGCACAGTGGACAGATATAAATAAACTCAGTCCTCCATGAACTGACAGAGCTAACCCAGGTCAAAGACCCTTTCTACCTTTGTACTTGCAAATCAGTGACCTTTCCTCATTATGTGGCCAGTTGGAGAAGATTTTTCTATTACTTAGAACCATACCCATTCAAAATGACACACTTTTAAAAATGTCAATTCCATCAAAAATATTTAGTTCCTACTTTTAAAAAGAATCTAAAATTTATGAAAAATTAAAATAGGTCAAACTTCTAGACTGTGACCGCACGGTAAAACAAGAGGAATTCTGTATCATTTACCATTTATTAAGTTACACAATGGTAACAAACAGATTTCCATGTTTTTTTTTTCCAAGTTTTTCCGCAGATTCCCATGTTTTACATAAAAATGAGGAAAGCCGGGAGAAAACAGAATGGCATCTGCCAATTATGAAAAGAAAGTGATGAACTTGAATTCTAACCGTAATTAAAGGCCATCTGCATCCGGCTCATTTCACTTAGCTCAATGGCCTTCACCTTGGCTCCAATGGCAGGATCGACTTTCATTTTTAAGGCTGAAGAGCCTTTCAATGTATGTATATGCTACATACCCTTTATCCCTTCATCTGCTGATGGAGATTTAGTTGTTTCCACTTCTGGGGTAGTGTGAATGGTGCTGCTGTGAGCACAGGTGTGCAGATATCTCTTCGGGATCTTGCTTCCAATTCTCTTGAATATACAAAAATACAAGATCTCACTTTTGTAAGGAGTCCAGGTGAGTCAAACTCACAGAAGCAGAGTTCCAGGTGCTGAGGGTGGGGAGAGTGGGCAGGTGTGGGTTAAAGGGTAAAAGTTTCTTATGCAAGAAGACTAAATCCCAGAGAGCCACTGTCCCGCCTAGTGTCCACAGTTTAAAATACTTGAAAATGTGCTAAAAGGGTTGGTCATAAGTGTGCTCATACTGCGTGTACAAAAAAGGAATGAACATATGGAAAAACTTCTGGAGTTGCTGAATACATTTATAGCTTTGATCATGGTGAGGGTTTCAGGAGTATATATTTATTTCCAAGTTCATCAAGTTATATACACTAAATATGTACAGTTTTTGAAGGTCAATAATACTTCTATAAAGTCATTTTTAAAACTCCATTAAACTCTGGGAGGCCGAGGAGGGTGGATTGCTTTAACTCAGGAGTTCGAGACCAGCCTAAGAAAGAGTGAGACCCCTATCTCTACTAAAAATAGAAAAACTAGCCACGTGTTTTGGTGGGTGCCTATAGTCCTAGCTACTCAGGAGGCTGAGGCAAGAGGATAGCTTGAGCCCGAGAGTTTGAGGTTAGTGTGAACCATGGTGCCATGGCAGTCTACACAGGGTGACATGGGAAGACTCTGTATTAAAATAATAAATAAATAACAGCAATATTGAATAAGGATGTGTCTGAAAGGTCAATGTCTCCTAATTTTTGGAGTAAAAGAATTAAATCACTTAACATGGTGTCCTTTTATGATAATTACCCAGATTACAGTCTTTCTCTTCAGGATAAGTTCGTGGACTCTTTCTTTTCTCCCCTTACACTAGTAACTAATATTATCTATCATTTTTGAGCTCTTATTACAAGCCAACTCTCCACTAGACACTTCCCATGTGTTTCTCATTTGATCTCTGAAATATCCTTGTATCATCCTTATTGTGCAGATAATAGAAATTAAAACTCAGAAAAGGTTCACTAAAATACCCCACATCACAAAGCTCAATGAGCTAAATGAAGCCAGGAATGTGCTAGCACATTTTGGCACACTGGATTTTCCAAACATGACCACAGCAGTATCTCTTGTCTCACGTGCTTCTTGACAGTGTGCCTCAGAGATCTTGGCACGAGCACTGGAATCTGCACTGTCCCTGAGGTTGAATTATAACCAACAGAACGCTGTGAAAGTGATGCTGCGTAACATCTAAGGCCAGGTTAGACAGGGCCATGCAGCTGATGACTAGTTCTCTCAGATGCTCACCAGGGAAGTGAGATCCTGCACCACGTAAGCATTTGGAATACCATGAAACCTGCCTGCTGGAGAGGCCACATACAGGTACACTGACTGAATTCTCCCAACTGCGCCTATCTTCCCAGCCATCTCTTCCAAAGCCTCAGACATGTGAGTGAAACCAACCTGGATCCTCTAAACCAGTCCATCTACCCGTGAAGTATCACTCACAGGTTGAGTTGACTGTATAAATTGCAGAAGAATTGCATAGTTGAACTCCATGTGAATTTCAGACCTATGTTATCATGAGCAGTAATAAAAAGGTTGGTGCTTTACGTCACTAAGTTTTCTTACACAGTTATAGTAACTGGAGCACACAGGCATTGATTTCATTGCAGACTGATTTTACTTTGCTGTCAATCAATGCATGACTTTGCTTTTGTGACAGCACTCAAGCCACTGCTCACATCTGAATTCCAAATGATTAAAATCAAATATGAACCATCTATTTAAAACTTTAACATTCTGCTCTTTGGCCAGAGAATAAGTCATTTGAAATCTTCTGCACTTTTAAATGAGTCTACCAAAATATTAAAAGTTCAGCTCTTTTTAAGTAATCAAAAGTTAACAAAAGATAGCAATCAAGTTCTAAATGCAAATAAAGAATACAATGTGCTTCAACAATTAACTGTCCTTCTAGAGATGGTTCTTTTTCCTTTCTGGAATAAGTTTGCCAACTGGGTTTACTTCACTGACACTGTCAGACTGCTAATGAGAGACATCAACATCTACAATGGATTCTGAATGGTTGATCTTTGCTGGTAAGTTTCATCAGAAACATTACGATCGCTTGCTCAGTGCAGTGGCTAATGCCTATAATCCTAGCACAGTGAGAGGCCAAGGTAAAATGATTACTTGAGGCCAGGAATTTAAGACTAGCTTAGGCAACATAGCAAGACCCTTTCTCTAATTTTAAATAATAATAATAAACAGAAACATTATGAGATGTACAGAAGAGACTAAACAATTTGGAGTCTGATCCTGTGTCATTAACTCTCTGCTGTAAATGTAACTATTTTAAGTCCATTTTCTTCTCTAGGTCTGAATTTCTCAGTGTAAAAAATGAGAAGAACATCACTGAAATATCCTTTACCTCACAGGTGTGCTGGAGAATGACTATTGAACTATTTTTTCCCCTTAATTGAACGGGGAAGAAAAAAAAGTTAAGTTCGTAGTACCTTTAATCAATTGTATGACCAGTTCATGAAAAACACATGAAGTTGTCAATAGAGAAAAAAGTCTATATCAAATAATTTACAGTAAATATTTTTGATGATTTTAATGTAATATTCATAAAGATGTTTAATTATAAAAGTTTGAATAGAATTACTATATGTTAAAATAATAGCAGTTCAGAGAGTATACTTTATTATTCGAGACACATGTTTAAATCAGTTAGTTTTAAGACTTTTTTTTAGAGATCAAAGACAGAAAAGCAAATTGTTCCTCTCTAGTTTCCATCTAGTTTTTTTTTTTTCTTGAGACAGAGCCTCAAGCTGTCACCCTGGATAGAGTGCCGTGAAAGATTCTGGGAGCTGATACATTTTTTTTTTTGGCAGTTTTTGGCCGGGGCTGGGTTTGAACCCACCACCTCCGGCATATGGGGCCGGCACCCTATTCCTTTGAGCTACAGGCGCTGCCCAATACGTGTATTTTAAACATCATGATGAATAATGGAACTCACAGAACAGGAGACAAGCTTAAAGAAAATGCTCTCTGATACTCATTGTGAGCTATTACACTGCCACTAATGATAAACTCAGTTTGTAACCACTTGGTGAAGGATCTGACAGGGAAATTTCTCCCTAAGGCCTTGATGAGTTTCATTTTGGAGGACTGCACACAAAAACACATGGTTTCTTTCTAAGATTTTAAAATAACAATTTCAAATAATTAGGATGAAAGATAACTCCCAGGTAGAATGAACATGTGTTAATCTCTACCCTAAATCAAATCCACATTAACATGAAGTTAAAAAAGTTTTTTAAAAAGAAATTTACAAATACAAAAAGAAGAGAAGAGGGAATGATAACAGGTGAGGCACTGTAATAGAATATTGGAGATAGAAAACAAATAAAAAAGCAATAATTAACTTGGAAATACGGGAACCAAATGGCTTACAAAAATGTCCAGTAGGAAGGAAACCAATTTCTGTCATGACTCCGAGAAGTACAAGGGTTGAAAACACCAGAGAATGTAACAGAGAAAAGCTGAAATTGGTGTGAGGTTTAAATCAGGACACCTGTTAAAACAACAGTCCAGACGCACTGCTCAAGAAGACAGGTGGTCATCCTAAAACCCAAACAAAACGATGTTGAACCAGAGACTTCCAGCACTCAGGAAACCAAAAATCACTCAAGGCAGGGGTAAGAGATATTTAAATTTTAAAATACTACATTATAAAATTGCAATTGGAATTGTCTTATATCATTAGGGTGCCTGACTAGGTAAATCTGAAATCCATAGAGTAGGCCCTTAGAATGGGCAAGCTACAGTTCTGGAGTACAAGCTGAAGGTCCTATCCATAGGCAGAATTTCTTCTTCAGGGAATCCACGGTTCTGCTCTAAAATCCTTCAACAGATTGAATCAGCCTCACCCAGTTTATTTTGGAATATTCTTCTTTATTTAAAGCCAAAATAATTGGTTGCGGATTTTAATCATGGCTACAAAATACCTTTACAGCAACATTTAAATTCCTGTTCGTTGAATAATTGGGGAATATAATTTAGCCAAGGTTACATATAAAACTGACCATCACACTAATATTAGGAGATGTTCCCACAAAATGACCATTCTAAGGCCTCCATTGGAAGAGCACCATCCGTGCTCAGAACATCTGATCAGATTGATAGAATTCAATGGTTTAAAATGAAAAAGAAATAAATATTTAAAGAAAATGGGATACAGAAAAGTCAGAACCACATGAAAACTTGAATGAACAAAAAAGGTTTAGAAAACAAAAAAACTTTAACTGTAATAGGTATTATTGCACACAAGAGAAAACAAATTTTATCATAAAATAAGAAGAGAATGCTGTTTTCTAGGAGTATTCAAAGAATTAAGAAGAAAACACAGAATTTTAAAATGTAATAGCACAAGTTAAAAATTCAGTAGAAAATCCCAAAGACAAACTTCAGAGATTGTCCCAGAGGTCAAACAAATCATAAAGAGATAGAAAATAGGAAACAGAATAAATTTCAAAGAAACAACATTTGGAAACATTCAAATATTGAAGGGCATGAGTTTCCAGAATAAAAGAATCAACTATGAGTCCATAAAAATGAGTGAAAAAACACCACACTGATATATCGCCAGAAATTTTCAGAATACCATGAATATAAAAATGGTCCTAAAAGTTTTCAAAGGGAAAGATCTATGTACGTATATAAAGGATTGGAAACCAGAGTTTCATGAAACTCTTAACAGCAACACTGGAAGCTGAAAGTCATTGCCTCCGTGCTTTGGAACTGTGAAATGAAAATAATTTTTAACCTAGAATTCTGTGCAACATTAACACTCAAAATCAAAAGGTAAATCATTGTACTTTTAGCCACACAAAGTCACAGAAACTTCGTTTCAAAGCACCCTTTCTAAAAAGCAAATAGATAATATAATGTAACGATAAGGCTTTACCAAAAGGGAGAGAAAAATGAAGAAAGCAGACCTAGGATCCAGGAAGCTGGATTCTGTGCAGGAAAGAAGCAAAATTTCTGCCTCATAAGTCACCATGGGGCAGGCCTGGAGAGTAGAAGTCTCTATCACAGCAGAGGACAAATCCTTAAACTAATTAGTTTAGATGTTAATCTAATCTCTCCGAGTTACACCCCACGGGGGAATTCAGGATGGGTGGAACCTGATGTGTTTGATTATATTGAGAAAAATTTTATAGTTCTGTAAAAGAAAATTAAGCCCGAGGAAGAGAAGGGGAAGGCAAGTATCTTCCCAGAAAAACAGAACTGTACATCAGAGCAAATATTATCACAGAATACAAGGTAGTTCATTTGCCAAAAATATTTACGTATTATGAATACTATCATATTAACAATATTATGGGACAGTTAGGACAGGGAAGTGCTTTCTCCAGTTATGATTCCTATGGTATTCCTTAACTTCTAAAACAGCTATTTCTTTGACCAAAAAAAAAGTTCAAATTTAAATTAATAAAGTAAGGAAAATAAGTTAAATGCTTTAAGTTCTGTCTAAATTTTTCATTTTATTTAAAAGGAGATTAATTTGCTGGCTTCAAAATGAGAAGTCTGATAAAATTATTTCTATCTTTCTCCTCTATTCTATAATGTACTCTATGACTGTGTCCACAGATGTGACTTATTTCATTCCACTGGTGAAGAACTACAAATCTGTAAAGGAATGCACAATTGAATTCATTTTTTTTTTTTGAGTTTTTTCCTAAAGTTCAAGTAATCTTCATATCTGAATTCTAACCTTTAAGAAACAGCATATCTTTAAAAGCTGAATAATGGACCATGAATTTCATAATAGAATTATCTTTTAAGAAGGCGGTTGTTGCCTGGAATACCCAGTGGCTGCCATGTACCATTCCTGAAATTGCCCATCATCTCTCTAAATAACATTTAAGATATATTTCTTTTTTTATGAATTGACTATAGAGTTATATTTTTGAAAATGAATTATGTGCTAAAACTAATAATATAGTACACGAAGTCCTGACTGGTTTATGACAAGGCGAATTCTAAAATCAAAGAAGCTTTTGCTTCTTCATTTGCTTTTTCATATTAAAGGTCAAATTTACAAAATGTTTCTCTCAGGTATAAGTCTGCTTGTCGACTTTATCACATAAATTTCAGATGTACTGATTCAATCATTTTGATTGGCAACCCAACTCTATAGACAATACCCTACTAGGAAAATAACCTAATTCTGTATTACATTCTCCTAACAGATACTAAAGCTAAAAGAGACAGAAGCAACGTGGCATAGCTGTGCATAAATCTTTCATGATACACAAGTTTAACTTTTTAAATATAAGATATCCTAGAAACTAAGAATTGTATTTGAGCCTTCTCACTGAGAAAACTAAAGCAATATTTTAGAGATGACCCTTTGAATTTTGCCCATATATATTTTATAGCTGAATCAATCAACCTATTTCAACTTAATGAAGACATTAATACTTTTTTTCCTTAAAATAGGAAAGAATTTTAAAAACATAAAAGAAATGTAATTGGTGTATATTATGGTCAAAATGAGGCAAAAAGGGAAAGATGAAAAACCAAAAGGGAAAAACTTTCACAGCTCAATTTACACTCCCCAAATTACAGAAACAACCTAAATGCCCATCAATCCAGGAATGAATTAACAAACTGTGGTGTATGTACACCACGGAATGCTATCAGCCATTAAAAAAGATGGAGACTTTACATCTTTTGTATTAACCTGGAATGGAATTGAAACACATTCTTCTTAGTAAAGCATCACAAGAATGGAGAAGCAAGAATCCAATGTACTCAATTCTAATATGAAGTCAATAGATAATCTAATTCAAGGTGAGGAGTAGGGGAATAAGGGAGTGGAGGGGGACAAAGAGGAGGGGGATCATGGTGTATGGCACACCTCTTGGGAGCAGGACAATTACAAGACAGAGTGTACCTAGCAAATGCAATCAGTGTAATCTCATTCTTTGTACCCTCAATGAATCCCAAACAATTAAAAAAAATAAAATGTTTAAGGTAGGATGTGGCGGCTCACGCCTATAATCCTAACACTCTGAGAGCCCGAGGCTGGTGGATTGCCTGAGCTCAGAAGTTCAAGACCAGCCTGACCAAGAGTGAGACCACTAGTCTCACTCACAAGTCTCTAAAAGTAGCCACACGTTGTGGCAGGCACCTATAGTCCCAGCTACTCAGGGGACGGAAGCGAGAGGATCATTTGAGCTTAAGAGTTTGAGGTTGCCGTGAGCTATGATGCCAAAGCACTCTATTGAGGACGACCACGTGAGACTGTCTCAAAAAAAATTTTTTGTGGTTTAAATATGAAAAGTACTATATGTCATCTAAAATATTTTTAGCCTCAAATCAAAAATGTAAGCAACTGTAAAAATGTTAACACTGATACTGAATATTTGAGCATCTTCTTGGTGTATTCTGGTCAGTGAGCCTCCATAGGGTGAGAGTGAAATTCTTTACATGAGGAAGAATTTCTAGTATATTCCATCTTCAGAAATAAAATATTGGTCACGAACTTCTGTATCATGCTTAGCATGGTAAGATGTGAGATTTCATACTAAATCCCTCATCAGTTCTGAAGTTCTAGACTTACAACAGTTGGCTATCTGAATTTTAGGACACTCTGAGATGCAATGGTAAAAAAACAAATCAAATTGACCTTTAAAGCAAAATAAGAAATAAGAGGAAGTTATTGTTCATGCAGCTGGAAAGTCTCATCCAGAGACTTTATTACCAGTCTTTGGTCACATTTTCCTCAACGTATCAAGATAAATGTTTTTTATGCTTGTGTCTTTTATAGTCAGAGGACTCAATTTCCTTCTCTTTCCTCTGCCTTCCCATTTTGGCTTTATTACCAGATTTTATTGATGGGGCTGAGTAGAGTCCATTAAGCATCCTTCTTGGTGGCAGGGGGCCAATGGGGCAGTGAACACACACCTTCCTTCTCTGGACAGTCCCAGCAGACACGTTCTTGCCTAAGGTTTGTTTCAAGTCTATCATTAAACTGATCAACTGATCACTGTGGCCAGCTAACTACACAGTGCTTGGAAAGGCTGAGACTGAATTTCAAATCTACCACCCTGCACACATAATGAGGATGGGAAGAAGGTGTGGTTCTCTGGAAGAAAACTGGAGTGTCTTCCTAGAGAAAATGAATGGAGAGTGGATTGATTGCAATACCAAAAGTCGTCAATTAGAGTTCCTTGGTTCTCCTTAACCTGTGACTTCCGATTTAAGGTTTTGTTCTCTCTTCGAGATTTGTTTGCCAGTGCCATGCCGGAGAGAACCAGTAACCTCCTTTATAGAAAACTAGTAACCTCCTTTTTCCACAGTTTCATCTAAAACTTAATTCTGTTCAACACTCCCCCTTCCCCACATGGTCACAATCTTGAAAGGTATAAATGAAGTTGTTATGATAATGATATGCTGATAGCAATAATGTGATATTCTACTGGGCTACAGTTTCTCAAACTAACACATGCCTTTTTAAAGCTTTGATTCTTAAAACTAAGAACTTAATGTGATAGTATCTCAGCTTTATAGGGTATAATACTAAATTCATTTTTCAAATCTTGTATTCATGACACACTAATTTAAGGGCCTATCTCCACTTTTTTAAAAACTTAGTAGTTTTCTGTTCTAGAATTTCAAAGCATTTTATACATGTATTGTAAGTGTATCCCTATGTTCTTCAATTGTGTTTGACAAAGAAAGTACAATTATGAATTCTGATTTTACAGTGAGTCGCAGTCATATTTCTTGTCTCCTAAGACTGACACTGTAACTAAAACACAGGACCAGGAAATTTCCAGATTCCTAGACAAAGAAATGGATTCCAAAGCTCTTTCTCATTTCATGACCCACACTCTCCCCCTTGCACATGATTTCCACACATTACTGTTCAACCCAAATAAGACATTAGTGGCTTTGGGGGCCATTTCTTTCAAAATAATTAAAATAATCATTTGATAGCAAAACACTTCACCTTATAGACAAGACTAGACAGACTACTTTTTGTTTGTTTGTTTCTGACTGATTCGAGTGATTTTTATGTGACACATTACTCTTGAGCAACAAATTTAAAATACCACGCTGCATCTTTCAACCACCCTAAGCTTCCTTTTATAGCACGTGATATATAGTCAATTCTCATCAATCCTGGTAGATATGTTTTATGAAATCATTGCAAAAACTGAATTAGCAAATACTGAATCATTTCTCCTAAGGGATAAACCCAGCTAATTTCCTGTAAGTCTCTGGTCACATTTTCCTCAACTTAGCAAGATAATTTTTTTTATGTTTCTTTTTAAAGACCCCCCCTTAGTTTTTGCTGATTCATGACATACACTGTTGTTAAACACAGAGTTGATCCCTTAACATTGAACTCATAGCCAGTAGCACTGTATGACTCGTGCCTAACCAAAGCTTATCTAACCTCCATCTACTCTCTATAAGGCAACTCACAGCCCTTTTGTGCTTGGGAACACTAGATGATACTTTCAGCTCTGTGGTTGGGGTGGGGGGGATCATTCTAAATAGTGAAATCAACAAGAAAATATAAAAATGGAAAAAACTATGGCCCTACATAAACCTCAAAAAGAACAGAAATTAGAAGGCAGAGCATTTCCTGTTCCATGTCGTCTGGGGACATGCACATTGGGTAACTCAGATTTTTCACTACTGTGCACACGTCTGTGTTTGACAACAGGACGCTACAAGTATTGATTTAGGGGTTACGCATACATTTTACCAATAGGTCAATTTGCATAGATGGTACCCATGTGTTAATGAGGATGGACTGTATCTCCTACCCATGACTTTTCTTTTTTGCTATAATTTTATATGTATTTATTATTTTTATTTGAGGTTCATGTGAGGGTACAAACAACCAGGTTAAAATTTTGGTTTTGTTAGGTAGACTCCCTCTTGTGATTATGTCCCACACTCAAAAGGGGTGCCAAACACCCCCACCCGTGCCCATTCAGTGGGAGCACCCCATCCCCCCCAAACTTGAATTGAAATGAGTTTTTCTCCTATGTGGGTCCATGACTTTTTTGAATCCTTCTTGGGCATTTTATGTCTTTATTCTACTATCCACCACTTGGTAAGCCCGTATTATATTTGTTCTAACCTTATTCATCTCAAGACTTTCATACTCATCTTTTAGTTTGTCTCTTCTGCTAGTTTTTAATGACATGCACAAAGCATGTTTTATTTTTCATGTTGTGTTCCAGTTCCATTTTGGAGGGGAAAAAATAACGTCATATTTTTTTTAAATACACAGCCTTCTGTCTTACTCCAGTCTTTTAGATGTCATTGGCTCTGTTTTTTTGAGTTCCTTCTTAAGCTGAAAATTATACATTCATTAGTTGACATTTTTAGGCTTCTCCAAGGAGGCAACTTCTTGGTGCCTGAGGCCAGAATGAAATTAGCATGATCTCATATTAAGCTAAACTGTAATGGGAAGCTTATTTGTGAATATTTTCTGCACTGGTGGCCCCTTCTTTTAATATCAAATGGAAGACAGAATCAATAAGCATTTGAAATTACAAATACATGGAAGAGCCCAAGTGCCAACTTTGAAGTGTTTTAGTTCTCTCGGTGATAAACAGAATATATTTTTAAAATATATTTTAGGACTTGGAAAAGCCACACTGCTATTACAACCTTTAAATTAGATATCAAAATCCATCTTAACACCTGCAATACTGTTGTTCCTCCAAATGCCTGGGCTAATTAGGTATGGAGAAAAAAGTGAAAAAATGTCTACTACCCTAACTTTTCATGAAAAGATAACCTAGAATTCCAAGCCTTCTCCCTTTCCTACTTATGAATTCATATCTTTTATTTGTGAAGGAACAAAAAATAGTTACTTTGGGTGCAGTCTAGATTATATCCTGAAAGATTGGCATTAAGAGATGTGGAAAAAGAAATCTTGAGTTGAAATGGTTAACAGATTTCTCAAATTTTCTTCATAGCCCCTAACAGAGCGAATTTCTTTTACCCTTTCTCCCTCCCCCAGCACATGATTTTTCTGCCTGGTGTCATCTCACTTGCCACTTTAGTGAAACTAAATTCCTATCCCAAAGCAGAGGCAGCATATCCAAGATCAAATTTACGTTGCTTTATCTTTGTTCCCTGTGTCTGAACTTTGGCCTAATAACCTCCCCCAACACACACAGCATTAACTATGATCACGGGGAAAATCCAGATAAGGGTAAGACTGAGTTAGTGCTGTAAAAGATAAAAGAATCAGAAACAGCACTGATAGTGACTTTCATTTTGAAGTTGTCCCCTGTAGGTTGTTCTTATCTAAGTCACGGTTAACCAGTTATTAAACTTGGATTTTCTGTTTTTTTTATGATTTGTTCTTTGGGGGAACCAGCTTTTCTATTTTTAAAAATTCTATCTTGGGCATTACTATATAAAATTACTGTTTTAGATTTCAAAAAGTGTAGACAAGGTAGTCAAATAAAATTGAAATAAGAATGTATACTGGTCTGTATTACCTATTCCATAAAATATCTCAAAGTTGAGAGTACGTTATCATAAAGACAGAAAATCTGAAGTGGTTCTCAAATGCATCTTTCAGCCTCCATCACATCTGTCCTCCTACCACGGCAGGTAGATGCTAAGCCCAGCTTCGTAACCTGGGGCTGGCTCACGCTGGCTCACGTGAGCCTGGAAGTGCACATTTTTTACCAAAGCCACCCTGTGGGTTCATGAAGGTAGCCTGAAATTGACCATGGAGGAAGAATCTACATCTTGGGAATCAGCAAATGTTACAAAGCAAGGTGCTTTTTTTCCTGGGAAATTCATTTAGCAAACATTTGCCACCACCACCCCCCTCCCCGCATACCACCAAAGTACATAGCCCTGATGGAAGGACCATATGTTCTAAAACCACCTTGAAACAGCAGATAGTAGCAAGCCCTACATATACTGCTTTTGTTTGTACACATACATCCCTACAATCAGGTTTAATTTATAAATTAGGCACAATAAGATAATTATAACAATCTACGTTACAAAAGTTACGTGAATGTAGCCTGGCTCTCATTTGTGCGTTCTCTCTCACAATGCCTTCTTGGATTATACTCATCTATTTTGGACCATTAAAGGTAACTGAGATCATGAAAAGCAAACCACTGATACGGGGTGACTACTGTATCTCTTTCCTAGGACTAGTAAAGGGAGGAAAGGTCCATCTTCCAGAGTAGCTGGTTACAGAATAGAGTAAGTCTACGCAAGGCTCAGTAGATGTATTTCCTAGGAGTTGAGAGCCCTAACTGTCTCCTTCAACCTACACCAATGTAAAAATCACAAATTACCCCACAGGCTGAATATTTAGTCATCTATGATCAAAAATGACAGGGTAGACATTATTCCAGAGTATCTGAACCAGAGACCCTGACTCCTTTATCTCACTGAACATCATAGGTGACCTTGATATTATAGATGCCGATATCCACAGTCCAAGAGTAGGGGAGAAGAAAGAAGAAAAAAGAGAATGAGAAAGGCATGGACGTCCTATCTCCTGGGAAGAACCCAAAAGATTATAACCTACTGTCCATAACTTGGTAATGCTAAATTGAAGTGGGAGCTGAAAAATAATTTTAATCAACTATTTTTTATATCTACTAAAATTTTATGATTTTTCTCCTTAATGTATTAATATAGAAAACTATATCGACAGATTCTCTGTTATCAACCAATTCTTCCATTTCTGGAATAACTCTACTTAATCACCATGTATTCTTCCAATATCCTGTTGAATTGTGTTTGCTAATATTTCATTTACGATTTTTGAGGATTATAATGAGTTAGCATATGTAAAATACTTAGAAGAGCATTTGGCCCATAAAAATATTTTGTAACTGTTACCTGTTGTGATTACTAAGTTCCTAAGTCAGCAAATATTCTCTGAGCTGTGATTTATAGCTAAAGTATTCCACGGTGAGAACAATCTTCAGTATTTGATGAATATTCATTACAAAACTTTATAAAACGTTCTGTATATATTGGTCATCTCTTTGTAAAAATTGGTAGGAATATTTTTTAAATAATTTTTTTGCTCTTGAACAGAAACATTAGTTTTTATTTCTCCTGGTGCATCTGAGTAAGATTTTCCCTTTGATATAAATCTAGGATTGGAATTGTTGCACTATTAGGTAAGCGATTAAAATACAATGGCCAATGTTGTTGCATAGCTTAAAATATAATGACCGTTGCTTAGGTACTAGCATTCTACCCAGGAATATATAAAGAATATAGCTAATCTATATCTCCAATACTAGTAACTAATACACTTCTTAATTATTGCTGGTATGCGTTTTCTCCCTCTGTAATATATGTATTTATATATTTTATCCATTTTTATATTGTGTTACTTGTATTTTCATAGTGATTTAAATCATTTAAATAATCTAGTTATGGCTCGGTGCCTGTGGCTCAACAGGCTAAGGCGCCAGCCACGTACACCTGAGCTGGCGGGTTCAAATCCAGCCCGGGCCTGCCAAACAACAATGACAGCTGCAACCAAAAAATGGCCGGGCGTTGTGGTGGGCGCCTGTGGTCCCAGCTACTTGGGAGGCAGAGGCAGGAGACTCGCTTGAGCCCTGGAATTGGAGGTTGCTGTGAGCTGTGATGCCATAGCACTCTATCCAGGGTGACAGCTTGAGGCTCTGTCTCAATAAAAAAATAAAAAATAAAAAATAAATACATAAATAAATAAATAATCTGGTTACTCTTACTTTGTCAGGTATATGTAACATAAACATCTTTTCCTAGGTTGTAGCCTCTTTTTTCAGGCTCTTAAAGTTAGGATTTTTTGTTTTGTTTTGTTTTTATAAATGGGAGTTCTGAATTTTAATGCAACAAATCTACCCAGAGTTTCT
>CAUYRH010065854.1:0-27361 GCA_963574655.1 Perodicticus potto | reverse complement strand
TGAAAAGGGTACTATCATCAGATTTTGATCTAGTTTTCTCTGATCTAGAAATAGAAGTATTGGTAAAAGGGGCTGTTTTCAGACTTTTTTTCTTCGCAGTCTCTAAAAGAGAAGGGGACAAGCTTGTATTCAAACCTAAATTACTTTTCATGTTAGAGGTAGCTCCAAATACAGGAGATGACACCCGAGTAGTCAATTCTTCAGGAGGAGATTGTGAAGTAGAATCCGAAAATCTAAATAAATAAAGAGCAATAAAAATTTTTCCTATTAAAGGGATAAGATAAATTAAGAGAGAGAAGCATATGAAAACCTTTGTTAATACAGAATTAATAGTAAGGTCTTATCTACCTATTAGAGGTAGATGATTAACCAAAATTTAAGATAGTGTATACTGTTGGCTTCTCTTCATTTGAATGAAAACTCCAGAGGAAAATGATATAAGAAACATGTCTTAATATCATAATATCCCTATCTATAAAAATTTTTCCTAAGTAACTTAAATAACTTCATTACATAAGAAAATCATGCTTTCATAAATTCCACTGAGAACTCAAATTCTTCTAAAATCTTGTCATGAGTAACTGCAAGAAACAAAATTTCTATAATATAGAACTGAACATAAATCAAGATCTACCTTATCTGGAGCAGAGGAAGTAGCTGTAAAAAGGAGAGTAAATTTAAGTTTGAAGAGGTGGGCTGGTTAAGAGCGCTAGCTCTAGGACTTAATAGCTAATTGGCCTCATGTAAGACATTTAACCTCCTCAAGCTGCATTTTTATTATATATACCAAGTAAAATGGGAATAAATGCATCTACTTTGATGAATTACTATGAGGATAGATTAATATATGTAATATAGGCTTGCAGCTCATAGCACAGTGGTTACGGTGCCTGCCACATACACAGAGGCTAGGGGGTTTGAACCCGGCCTGGGTCAGCTAAACAGCAATGACAACTGTAACAAAAAAATAGCCGGGTGTTGTGGCGGGCGCCTGTAGTCCCAGCTACTTGGCAAGCTGAGGCAAAAGAATCACTTAAGCCCAAGAGTTTGAGGTTGCTATGAGCTGTGACACTACTGCACTTTACTGAGGGCAATATAGTGAGACTCTGTCTCAAAAAAAAAAATAAAAAAAAAAAATATATATATATACACACACATACATACACACACACATATATATGTAATATGTATATAAAACAAAAATCTCTTCTGCAATACAAAATGCTACATAAATGTAGGTATAGCTGGTCCTTCATTATCTGTGGCTTCTGCATCTGTGTATCTAATCAACTGGAGATAGAAAATATTTGGGAAAACCCCCAAATTTCGCAAAGTTCCAAAAAAGCAATACTTGAACTTGCCATGTGTCAAGTACTGTGCTGGATCTATCTCTGTGAATGAAGTGACATGTACCACTGTATTAAGTATTATAAATAATCTACAAATGCCTTAAAGTATATGGGAGGATGTATGTAAATTACATGCAAATAAGATGGTCAGTTTATATAAGGAACTTGAGCATCCTTGGATTTTAGTGTCCAAGGTTGGGGAAGAGGGTGTCCTAGAACCAATCCCCCATGGATACTAAGAGATGTCTCTGTTATTAGTTAATGGACGTTCTGAAATTCGTAAAAATGACCTATATCACAATTTTGAGAGCCCAACCACACTTACATATGCAGTCTATATAACATCCAGTTTTTTGAAATTCAAACCCAGAAGAGAATGACTGAATCTCTAAAGGAGCAGGGTAACAGATTGGGAGCTCTTAATTACTGCTTGATAAATATACAGAAAGTATCTACAAATAATATCTACCTCCCTATTGTAATGCAAATAAGCTCTCAATTGGTCATAAACTGGGAAGAACTTTTTAAAAGTAAAAATTAATATAACTAGAATGAAACACTATATGCTCAGGGAGAGAAATTATTTAATTATCTGCAACTCACTGTAATGACATCTCACCAATAGTTTACACCAAAAGTGATCCAAATTACCTTAAACTATCTTCAATATTTCTTGTAGATTCCTCGAAAGGCTGTTTCTTATGATCTTCTTCCAAACAGTGGTAGAGGTCATCACCAAGAGGGCTTATGGGACTTTGAGATTCCTTCAATAGTAAAAAGCACACCCATATGAGGGATTATTATTCATCCTCAAAAAGGATGAAGTACTATCATATGCTAGGTGAATGAACCTCGAAACCTCGAAAATATGCTAAGTAAAAGACCACATAATATATGTTTCTAGTTATACAAAATACTCAGAAGAGGAAAATCCACAGAACCAGAAAGCAGACTGGTTATTACCAGTGGCTGCAGGGAGAAGAGAATGGAATGAATGCTTAACGGGTTCACGGTTTTCTTTGGGGTGATAAAAATACTTTGGAGCTATATAGAAGTTGAAGCTGCATAACACTGTAAATACTAAATGCCACTGAATTATACACTTCAAAAATGATTAATTTAATGTCATGTGATTTTCATCACAATAAAAAAAAAAAGCACAAAAATTTTAAGGAGAAAAGCAAATTTTAATATTTTATGTAAATATATTCTATTACCTGTATACAAAGCTCCAATTCCAAAAAAAAAAATTATTAAGACAAAGGGAAGAGAATAAGGATAATTACTTATATGAATAGGAGATGAATTTAAAAGATTGCTTTAGAGAGCAATGCTTCTTAAACTTAATATGCATACAAGTCAACTGGAGATCCTGTTAAAATATAAGTTTCCAGGCCAGGCACAGTGGCTCATGCCTGTAATCCTAGCACTCTGGGAGGGTGAGACAGGTTGACTGCTTGAGCTCAGAAGTTTGAGGCCAGCCTGACCAAGAGTGAGACCCCGTCTCTAAAAAATATCAACAGCTTGGTGTTGTGGCAGGTGCCTGTAGTATCAGCTACATGAGAGGCTGAGGCAAGAGGATCTCATGAGCCTAAGAGTTTGAGGTTGCTGTGAGCTAGGACACCACAACACTCAAGCCAGTGTGATAGAGTGAGGTCGTCTCAAAACGAAACAAAACAAAACACAAACACACATATAAATAAAAGTTTCAGCAGGTCTGAGATACTCCATCTTTAACAAATTTCAAAAGTGATGTAGGTGTTGTTGACCTATGGCTCACACTTTGAGCAGAAGGTCTTTAGATTTCAACTCCTTTAATGTATCTGGTGTCTAAAGTACTGACTTGCTGGAGGGAATTAGAAACCATTAAGACACATTTAAAGTTCAAAGGTTAAAAACTACCCAATATCATTTGAGGACAGGTTTAAAAATAAGAAGGACAAAAAAAAAAAAAATCTAAATGTAATAAAAAAGCAATTCAATTTTTAGAAACTGAACAGCAAGACAACTTAAAAGCACATAAACAATTACTGATTAAAGCAAAGGAATATTCTTTTAAAACTATCCTGGAATAGAACTATTCCCTATTCAGGTTTTCTATTTTCTAGGAATCAATTAAGGAAAAAAAAGTAAACTTGCCTGAGGTGAGCAAGTACTAAAATAACGAAAAGAAGATTTGGGGGTCAATTTTGGACCCAATCTCTAAGACTTAGATCTAATTGGACTGGCAGTTCTTGGCAGTTAAAAGAACAGTCTGTTTTCCAAATCAAATCTCAGTATAAAGGATATAAAAAAGATTCAATAAATTCTGAACTCAACCTCATGGTTTAGATCTTTTCTTAGATGGAACGGGGGATTGGGAGGAAGCAGGAGAGAGGACGAAGGAAAAATAGTTGACAAAATCTCTATGCCGTTGTTATTCTCCAAGATTTTGACTCAACCCATATTCTAAGAATTCTAAAGACTCTGGACTGCTGGGACTGTCTGAGATAGAGAACATAAACAGGCCTTTCTAACAACATTATTTTTGTTCTAGGCCTTGATCCAGTGACCTTTAGGTAAAATAATTTTTCTCTTGCTCAATTCTCTAAGAACTGACCTAAAAAGATGTAATAATTCATTTTATCACCAAACTAAACAATTACTTACAGATTCTTCTTGAACACTGAGTCCAAGTGTTTCAGCAACCACTGCAGCTAAATTGAAAGATGACTTATCAGTGGGATAACTACTTGTCCCATGTGTTTCTAAATAAGAAAAAACAACAATTATACAACTACAGAGACTAGATGTCTAAAAATTACAAGAAAGGGTGCTGGGCATGGTGGCTCACGACAATAATCCCCATACTTTGGGGGGCTGAAGTAGGAAGATTATTTGAGGCTAAGGACACAAGAATAGACTGAGCAATACAACAAGACCCCGTCTCTACAACAAAAATACAAAAACTCCAGCTGGGTGTGGTGGCACACACCTGTAGGTCCAGCTCCTCAGGAGACTGAGGTCAAAGGTTCACGTGAGCCCAGGAGTTTGAGGTGATAGTGAGCTATGATCCAATGACTGCACTCTAACCTGGGTAAGAGAGTAAAACAAAAGGGAGAGGAAGGAAAGAAGGAAGACAGGAAGGGAGGGAGGGAGAGAGGGAGACATGGAGGGAAGGAGGAAGAAAAAGGCTCAGAGAATCATTGCACTTTGTAAGATTACACTGGACAAATTTTTAAATTCTGTCCAAAAAGTTCAAAGTATCTACTATAAACGGCACTACCTTGCAGGTATTTAGTGTCCACACTTGTTAAAGGTTTTCAAGTAAGTTTTCTATTTTTGCAAAATGAATTAAATGCAATAGGTAGATTTTTCTTATTGCCACTGGGAGAAAAAAAATCATAAAATGGACTTACTGTGAACTACGATACAACGTGAGTATCAAACCACAGTTTTATCTTTCATAAAAAAAGTTTGTGGGAGAATTTTATTACTAAAAGTTACTATTTTTCAAGTTTTAATTTAAAACATACAGGAATCATCACAAATGTTCAAGTATTTTATAAAGTTTTGTGCATATAGTTTTGATAACTCAGCATTTATGGAGCACTTATTAAGTTCCAGGCATTGTGCTAAGCACAAGATGAAAAGAGTTCTTATCCTCAAGGAGTTTATGAGCTACAGTTGAAAGGTAAAAAGAGAATTTCAGTAGAATGTGAAAAATTATAATAAAAGTACATACAAGAAGTGATTTAAACACAGAGAAAAACTCCTATATCTGCCTTGGGAAAATCAAGAAAAGTTTTATACAAAGTGATGTGTAAGGTGGACCTGGAGGAAAAGAGCAATGTGACAGGTTAAGTGGACTGGAAACATAAAGTAGGATTCTAGGCATGTTGAAGGGTGTAGATGAGGGAAACAAAATTGCTAAATTGCTTGTTCAGGGAACTACATGTGATTCAACTGCTAGAAATCACATTGCAGAAGACGGAAGTAGTAGAACATGGGCTCAGTTGGGTTGCCTGGGTCAGATTTTGCTAAGAAGTTTAGAACTTATCCTGTATACAATGAAGAGATATCCAATTATATATATATATATATATATTTTTTTTTTTTTTAAGACAGAGTCTTACTATGTCGCCCTTGATAGAGTGCCATGGCCTAATAGCTCACAGCAACCTCAAACTTTTGGACTTAAGTGATTTTTTTGCCTCAGCCTCCCAAGTAGCTGGGACTACAGGTGCCCGCCACAATGCCCAGCTCTTTTTTAGTTGTAGTTATCATTGTTGTTTGGCAGGCCCAGGCTGGGTTCAAACCCATTAGCTCCAGTGTATGTGGCTGGCACCCTAACTGCAGGGCTACACGTGCCAGAATTGATATCCAAGAATTTTAAATGGAGGACAGATGCAATATTTGGGTTATAAAAGTTAATTATGGTTGTGACAGGTTCATAAGGCAAGAAGTAGTCATTACTAGGCAAGAAGACAAATTAGGTTACTGAACCAGTCTTGATGAGAGATACTGATGGCTTAAATTAGTACAAAGGTGTGCAGAAGAATATGGAAAACGGATGTGCAGGAGGCAGAATCAGTAAGACTTAGAGGTTGTTTAGATACAAGAGATGAAGAAGCAGGAATCTAGGATGACTCAAAGTTTTTGATTTAGGTAACTTAAGAGGTATGTACAATGTCACTCATTGAGATTGTAAATACACACATGAGGAGGTTTGACAGGAAGGTGTCGATTTTGGACATGCTGAAGTTGAAGGATAGTCAGGTAGTGATGTTCAACAGCAGAGAGATATACTGGTTTTGAATCCAGGAGAAAAGTCTTGCACAGAGATATAGATTTGAGATTTATTAATATATAAGCCATAGCAGAATACACACTTTTGGTGAGATTTCTCCAGAAAGAGATAGAAAGTAAGGTAAGAACAGGCCCAGGACCATTATTTTGATGGCTTTTACTGAAAGCAGTTCTAGTGATGCGAGGAAGAGAGTGTGCGAATGTTTCTTTCTTTCCTTGTCCCCTATCACTTTCCTCTCCTTTCTTTTTCTCATGAGGGGTGGAGGTGGGGTTGGAATTCATACTACAGTGGATTTGGGAGTGATGAAAATTAAGAAAGTACAGATACTGGGTATAGAACGTTTTTACAACTTTGAAGAGAAGCTGCAGTGGAAACAATTAAAAGAGGTTTTAATTTTAGAAGATAGACGATAACATGTGTGTATAAGAAGAAAACAGTAGAGATATTGTATAGGAAGGGGACAATTGATGGAGTAAAGTCCTGGTAACAGCAGAAGAGTTGTGGCTCTGGAGTGCTGAGAAGCAAGGATCTGTCACACTCAATATAAAATGATCAGAATGTAAGTTCTGTATATAAACGAGTAAGTGATTAATCCTGGCCAATTCTTCTAACTGGGCTCTAGATCCCATCTCTGCTGACTTTTTCAAGAATCTAGCAATTGTTCCCTCTTTCTCCAGAATTACTAATCCCCCTTACTTGATCATCCCACTAGCATAAATATGTTGACCATGCAATAATATTCCATTCTGAAAAACTCTCCCTTGACTCATATTCCTCTCTAGCCACCGTCCATTTCTCTCCTTGCCTTTACCATAAAATGCTGAGGAGGACTTGTTTACCTGTGCTCTTTCCATTTCCCTGTTCCTAGTTTCCCTTGAGCATGATACTGTCTCAGATGGTCACTGTTATACCTTTACAGTTTTGAATCATGCTACCAGTTTAACAACCAATGACCTCCATGCATCCAAATTCAGTGATCAGTTCTAAGAAGTCTTCATCTTACTTGACCTATTAGCAAGGTTTAACATAGTTGGCTGTTCGTTCTTCCCTTTTCCCCTGATTTAAAGGACATCACTGTTAGTCGTCCTATCTCACGGTCAGCCCTTTCTCTATTTTGCTGGTTCCTCCTCATTTTTGCAACCTCTAAATCACTACCTCACCAGCTGCAATACTGCCTCCAAGGGGGGTGAAAAAAGGATTTTTTTTTTTTTGAGGCAGAGGCTCACTCTGTCACCCTGGGTAGCATACTCTGGTGTAATAGCTCATAGCAACCTCAAACTCTTGGGCTCAAGAGATCCTCTTGCCTCAGCCTCTCAAGTAGCTGGGATTACAAGCACCTGCCATAAGGTTGGACTAATTTTTCAACTTTTAGTTCTTGCTGTTGCTCAGGCTGGTCCTGAACTCTTAAGTTCAAGCAGTCCATCTGCCTCTGCCTCCCAGAGCACTAGGATTACAGGTGTGAACCACTGCTCCAGGATGAAAAATGGTTCTTGAGGCACAAAATAAACTTACTCTACTTGTGTATGTACATACATACATACACACGATACATACAGTTATACAGTGCATCTATAGTATTAAAATTCCATAGGGAAAGTGAATAGGAAAAAAAATATCTAGAAAGGCTGGGAGTGGGGTGATAATGAAAAAAAAAGTTGAAAATCATTGTTTTACATAATGGAGGTCCCCAGAGCTTAGTACTTGAACTTCTCTTCCCCATCTATTCTCAACCTGTTTGGTAATTGCATCCAGTCTCATGGTTTTAGATACCATCTCGGTTGATGCCAATTCTATTCTTTCTTTTGTCCAAACACATCTCCTTTCCCTTCACCCTATTCTAACCACAGAGGCTTCCTTAATGCTCCTCAAACAAACTATCTGGCACCGTCATTGCCAAGGCTTTTGTGCTCGCTGATGTCTGGGTCTGGGATGCCCTTTTCCCATGTGACTCACTTCTCTCCTCAGTCTCAAAGTGTGACTTCAGGAGTAAGGCTTTCTAATATTCCTCCTTACCCTGCTTCACTTTTCTTCGCAGTACTTCCTCCTACCTGACATATATTTATTTTCTTTCTCTCTCAACTGAACTTGTAGGCTATATGAGGGCGAGGGCTTTGTTTTGTTCAGTGCCTGGAGTATAACAGACACTTATATATTTGTTGAATGAATATATCACTGTAAAGTCTTCTTTATTTAAAATTACAAGGAATCCTCATTAATGTGGGTAACAATATTAATATGAATAATAGGATAACATTACTTTCCAATATGAAAGACTTCTAAACAACTAGTAATATAAATAGTTATATTAAAACTCTTAATATCATCTAATGCAGACTGTTGATCACTTTGCCCACTAACAACCATAAACTTTACACTTATAAAGTAGTATCAATATGTTGCTTACTAGCCATTAGAGGTTGAGTTTGATCACAAGTGTCAGCTACTAGAATTTCATTTTCATTAGAATTATGCTGTGGATGAGTTGATGCCTTGGCAACTTTTCTCAGTTCTAAGGAGAAAAAAAAAGAAGAGAGATTGCATGATAAATAATAATGAAAAATAAAAAAAATATTATTTTTATTTATTTTTATTATTACCTGTCCTTAAATGGGTTAACATATAAGTACTATTTTATTGAAATAATTTTCATATTTTAAGAAATAAGTTTTACTTTTACTAAGAAACAAAACTGCAAGTAGAACAATGGGATAGAGAGGACGAGAACAGACAAGCTTCTTCTGACCTAAGGTGCTGAAAGTAGGGGTATTTTAATGTTTCTTTTCCGTGTATTTGTTATAATCAGCAGGTTAATTTAAACAGTATACTAAATTATATATCTCTAATCTTTGCTTAAGGGTTTTAGTTTAGAGAAGGAAACTCTGAAACACGTTATCAGAAATCGTTCTTCTATTTAAGAATTTTATTCAAAGAAAATTAGAAGGACAAAGAGAATTAGTGTTTTCCTATTTATAACTTGAAAACAATATTAAAAAGCTACTATTTAAGGGAAACAAGCAAGGGTGCTTAGAGAACAGGACATATTAGATATAAATCATTTAAAATTTTAAAATAATTTACATTATCCAAAAGTTTTATCTTAAAACCAAATTTCAGATTTGAAGTAAAATATGACCAGAAAAAGATTAAAAGAAATTAAGTTTCTAAACAGTGTAGTTAAATGTTGCTCTCATACAAAATAGAAATAAACGAAAAGCATTTTTAGTGGCTACAAAAGATGACTTTCCTAATACAGAAAATTGCTATGGTTTGTTTTCTGGATATTCCTATACTTGGATTTAAACATGACACAAATTATGCAGATGATTATTTGTAATGATTCATGTCTTGTTTAACAGTAGACTAAAGGCAAATAATATTCATTCTAGATCTATGATCTTAACATTTTAATTTAGCTAATTATGTGTAGGATTTTTAACAGTTCTTTTGTTTTCCACTAGATGGTGATGTGAACTCAAAAAAATATAGGAGAAAACTGCTAGTGTTTAATTATCATAAGATCTTATTCTTTTAAAGGCATACCTATTGTCAATAGTTTATTTGCATTGTATAAATATGTCTACAATTATGTATATCCTTTCCTTCCAGATGCTTTCCTCGTTAAAAATAATTTCAGTTAAAAATTAAAGTCTTTACCATTTACTTCAGATCAACATATAAGGAATAATTTCTGTATCATGTTACACAATCAATTTCAAGACTATATGAAAAGCCAGTTTCAAAGCATTTAGGAGAAATAGTAAACTCAGGTGGAATTAGAAACATGCTAAAAATAAGTCAAAATGTGGAAAGGCATTTTATAAGTCAAAATATTATAAAGCCATTTCTTATCACTAACTCTGAACAAATTATAACAAATAAAAACAGCCAGTTAAAGACAGCTCCAGGGGTTAGCATACTTATAGGCAAGCCTTGGAAAGTACAAAAGCTTAGAGCTAGGAAGACCTATATTTTAATTTTTACTCACTTCCTACCTGACAGTTGACTTTTACACTTTCTAAGCATATCGTTCCTCCTTTATAAAACAAAGGAGTTAATAGCTACCATACAAGCCTGTTTTGAGCTTTACAATATAGCAATAATGTATGCAAATCATTCAGCATAATACTTGGCACACAGGAGAAGAAAAGTAACATTAAGTTCCCTTCCTCTTCAATCTCATTCAGATATATACATGTATTTCTTAAATAAAAAGAAACTACTAATTATATTCGTAAAATATAGTGTTTACACAGATATATGAGCAACACATATATTTAAATAATATAGGCAGAAAATGCATTCTCAGGCAATTTTCTGATAGAAGTTAAACTCATAGTTATACCATGAATTACCCGAACAATGACTACCTTCTTTCTACTAAAATGAATAACCTAAAAACTAGCACATGAATACTCTTTTGTAAAACCAGACAAGTAAAATACAAAATTCCAACTCACCATTTGGACACACAGAGACCTCCGATTTAGTATGTGTTTGTTCTGTGTATCGGACATGGAGGCTCTCCTTTCTTCGTAGCCGGTTACTGCCAGAAAATGAGAAGGCTGTTATTGGTGAATCTGGAATAACGTTTTCCTCACATTCAAGCTCAGTTCTGTGATGCTGTTGGTCATTCCTACAGGCAAATGGCAATTGAAAGAAAATCAATTCAACAAATATTTATTAAAATATCTACTACATGGTATGGAGCTACAGTAGAACACACAGTTGAAGTTGTAAGAGGTATACCTTGCACTTAACATTCCAAATCTAAGGATTAGAGAGGCACGAAAATAATTATAGTACCAACTGGGGAATATTATTACGAAAAGTAAGGTAGAAAATGTAGCTGGTGGCTCTTGAGGTGAAATTAAAAGTACATTACAGATGATCCACATAACTTGAGTAAAGGCATGGAGTCCTGTGTACTTAATCTTGCAGAAGAACAAGCTAGAACCACATGAAGAACAGCCTTGAGTAATGTACACTTAACTTAAAAGGCATGAAGAAAGGAAATTAAGGTTTTAGAGCACAGATGTAATTAGACAATCTAACAGCAGTGTGCAAGAGTGGCTGGGACAGAAGAGGCAAGGAAATCAATTAGACAGTGGCTATAATGGCTCAGGCAAGAGCTTCTGTGGTTTGAATTAGAGTATTGTTAAGTACATATAGAAAGGAAAGGACCAGTGTTAAAACACTGTGGTCCTAGAATCAGCATGACTCAGCAAACACATACAGAATGATAATTACCAACAACTATTGTGCATTTACATTACATGGCACTATTTAAAGAGCTACATGTATCAGTTAAATTACTACAACTCTCTGAGGAATTATCACCTTCATTTTCCTAATGAGGAATGAAAATATACAAGTTTACTCACTTACCAAAATAGTTAAGTAGCAAAATTAGCATTTAAATCTCAGTGGTCAGACTCTAGGGGCCTTTATCATTAACCACTGATGTGCTATCCTTAGTCTACTACAAGTAGGTTTCAAAATTTGAGTTTCTGTCACTGCTTCATTCAGGATGGACAGCAGTCACAAGAGTTCTATTAGGACTTAAGAATTATCAATTAAATCTGATTAAAATCCTGCCCTATCTTCCCATTTCACCAAAAACATAAGCCCAAATCCCTGGAATGATCCACAAAGATCCTATGTGATCTGACTGTCCCCCTTCCCTATTACTTCTCTTTCCTATCATATGCTACATCAACCTAAGGTATGAGTATGCTTGGTGTGTTCACACCTTAGGTTCTTTGCTCTAGCAGTTCCATAGGCTTGAAATGTTCATCCCCAGATTTCCACACTACTAATTACCTCATCTCCTTTTAAGTCTTTGCTGAAATTTTCTTAAAATCGCAATATCCTTCCCACAATTTAGTATACCTGCTCCCCGTTATTCTACACTATTAACATTATCCACAGCATTTACTAATGTAGCATACAACTTATGTCTATTGCTCATCTATTAGAAGGTAAACTCTTAGAGAACAGGATCTTTGGTTCATTGATATTTCACAAAGCACACAGTACAGGGTGTCCCAAGGTCACCATAAATAAGAAAAATTAACAAACCAATTATACTTTATATTTTTAGTATTTTTATTTACATATCAACACATAGACAAATATTTTGTAATGAACATTTTGTAAATAAAGGTACATTTAGCTACAATTACTCATTTTCCCTTTGCAGGTATGTATAGCAACCTTTAGGATATCTGTAGCTACTGCATTAATATTTGTTGAATGACTATGAGACATTCCCAGATTCGACTAGAGAAATAAATTTATGCAGATCTAGGCACATGTTCTTGCCCAACACAATTCAGGACCAATTATAGCACCTGCAGATTGGGTGTGAATGGACTTGTGGTTATTGATTAAAATAAAGTTAGTTGACTTTCCCATGGCAAAACATTACTGACCTCATTTGTCAACCAATTCTTGTTTTTTTTGGTACAAGATTCACTCTATTGCCCTGGGCACCTCCTGAGTAGCTGGTACTACAGACGTGCATCACGACACCTGGCTAGTTTTTCTATTTTTAGTAGAGATAGGTTCTCACTCTTGTTCAGACTGGTCTCAAACTCCTGAATTGAAGCAATCCACCTGCCTTGGCCTCCCGGAGTGCTAGGCTTACAGGTCCACTGTGCCTGGCCCTGCCAACCAATTCTTACCAGTTTGTCAGGTGCTACATAAGGCTTTACATGACCAAACCAGTCTGTCCTATTATACTCATATCAATTTCCAATACTATTTCCCAGCAACAACAAAAATATAACCATTTTATAAACTATGACCAACAAAGATTTTTTAAGAACATTAATTATAAGACAGAGATTGATTTTTCCTAACAAAAACTCATACTTTAATTTCCAGAATAATATCAATATTACTTGTGGGCTATAATCTCATATTTTACACTAACGAACAATCTTTAAAGCTAATACATATTTTTAAAATTTTATTTTTAATTGTCAAATAATTATTGCACATATTTATGAAGCTATAACATGATCTTCCAATATGTGTACACACTGTAGAATGATTTTATCAAGTTAATTAACATATCTACCACTTCACATACTTATCCTTTTCTTGTGGTAAAAACATTTAAAATCTCTTCTTTGAGCAATTTTGAAATACATAATTATTTGTTGTTAGTCAAAATTCTGTGCAACGGGTCTAATATCTAACTCTTCATCTTTTCCTGTAATCCTATTCTTATTTCAGAAACTGGAGAAAGTCACATGAGAAGGCCTTATAAATTAATGGAGTGTGAAATCTGACCTGGCTTTAATCACGTCACAGCCTGCTTGCCTATAACTCACAAAAATTCAATCTGAAACATGAATGAGTCATGAAAAGAAATTGATTTCCTGGCAGTGTCAATGCAGAATTAGCAGGAATCACAAAAAGGAAAAACAAAACAAAACCCCACCACAAAACTAGCTTTGAGGTGCCCAAACTTAGTGCTGGCTTTGTCCTCTTTTGTCATAAAATGGAAGGGAAAACAAACCAAAACAACTTGCAAGCATTAACCAAGTTTGTTCTTTAAAACACTATCTTGGCTTGGTGCCTGTAGCACAGTGGTTATGTGCCAGCCACATACATGGATGGTAGTGGGTTCGAACCTGGCTTGGGGCCAGCTAGACAACAATGACAACTGCAACAAAATATAGCCAGGCGTTGTGGCAGGCACCTGTAGTCCCGGCTACGTGGGAGGCTGAGGCAAGAGATTCGCTTAAGCCCAAGAGTTTGAGGTTGCTGTGAGCTGTCATGCCATAGCACTCTACCAAGGGCAACATAGTGAGACTGTTTAAAAAAAAAAAAAACAACCAAAAAAAAAACAAGAAAACACTGTCTCACTCTGATTTTCTCAGAAAAGTTAGGGATCATGCCACAGCTTTTGGTTAAATTAATTATGCACACTTGTGTTCTTTCTTTCATTTTTTCCTTCTGAGGACCAGGAGCAATTGTTTTTAGTTAATGTAGACCCCTTTAAATTCCTATCAAAATGGTTTTAGTTGTCTCCCTCCTCACCTATCGGAATATAAGGTTTCCCTTCATAAGGAATCTTTTTTTTTTTTTTTTAAGAGCAGGGTCTCACTTTGTCGCCATTGGTAGAGTGCTGTGGCATCATAGCTCACAGCAACCTTCAACTCTTGGGTTTAGGCGATTCTCTTGTCTCAGCCTTCCATGTAGCTGGGACCACAGGCGCCCGCCACAACACCTGGCTATTTTTTGTTGCAATTTGGCTGGGACTGGGTTTGAACCCACCACCCTTGGTATATCGGGCCAGTGCCCTACTCACTGAGCCACAGGCGCCACCTAGGAATCTCTGTTTTTAATATTCGGCTTTTCCCTTCTCTAAAGAACTTGTATTTCCAGTTAAAATACTCTTTAGATTTAATGAAGCAATATCATAACGATCAAGTTCATCTAAAAATCAGTAGTTCTCAATCTTCATATTGCCACAGTCCTTTAATACAGTTCCTGTGGGTCATGACCCACAGATTGAGAACCACTGATCCAAATGTTCTGATTTTCAAAAATGAGAAGAGGACTCCCTAAAATACAAACTAGTAGTCTGATACCCTGGCCCCTTATAACCAGTATAAGTTTATCATGTGAATAATTCAAATAAGACTAATTTTTAAAAGTAGGGCTATTAGTCCAGTTGTTCTGAGGAATGCCTTATGGTATATCTGGCTCTCAGAAAGGCATCTAACAATGATTCTCTCAATATTAAAAAATGTAAGAAATACAAACTTCATATCAATAAAGGCAGACTCCTAGTCACTCTTGGTAGAGTGCTGTGGCATCACAGCAACCTCCAGCTCTTAGGCTTAGGCAATTCTCTTGCCTCAGCCTCCCGTAGTAGCTGGGACTACAGGCACCCACCACAACGCCTGGCTATTTTTTTTCTGTTGCAGTTTCGCCGGGGCTGGGTTCAAACCTGCCACCCTCGGTTTATGGGGCCGGCGCCCTACTCACTGAGCCACAGGCACCGCCCCTGACATAAATTATTATTAATGAAGGAAATCTGCAGTGGTATGCTTTAGGGCTCCTATTCTCAGGGAGGTTTTGTTCAACATTTTATTAATGATCTTAATGCCAGGCACTGGTAGACGTTCATCAAATCTGTGGAAGACATAAGCTAATCTAATATATAGTAGAGGAAAAAATCAGCATATAGAAAACCTCCTCTACCCTAAGGTTAGAATAATGGGCAAAAACTAACAAAATGAAACAAAACAAGAAGAAATAATAGATATAAATCTTAATGAACTGACTCAAATGAGAGAACCCAGCCTCTGCCACCTATGGAGTGACACCATGTACGTAACCTTCTAAGGGTGTTTTAGTACATGACTACAGAAAGAATACACAAACTCTGAAGTGAGTTAGAGCTGGATTCAAATCCTGGGTCTGAAAATTGCCAGTCACATTATTTACCTTTCTGAACCTCAGTTTCCTCATCTATAAAATAGGTGTGGTATTGTACTTCTTTTTTGCAGGGAAGTTGTGGAAAAGAAAAAATAAATGCAAAGATGTAACCCAGTGCCCCCCTCAAATGAGTAAGTAGTCATGTATTGCTTCACCATGGGAATATGTTTGCTCTGAAAATGTTAGGTGATTGTGTTGTCATGGGAACAGTAGAGTACAGTTACACATTTACACAAACCTACAACGGTATAGCCTACTGCACACCTAGGCTACATGGTATAGCCTATTGCTCCTAGGATACAAACCTATACAGCATGTTACTGTGCTGAATACTGCAGGTAACTAACTGTATATGACGTTAAGTATTTGTGTATCTACACATATCTATACAAAGAAAAGGTACAGTAAAAATTCTTTATTATAATTTTATGGGACCACCTTCATATATTTAGTCCATTGTTGGCTGAAACATTGTTATCAGGTGTAGGATTGTATTTAATCAATAGTGCTATTACCTTAAAATGAGAGAGTAGGTTAAATAACACAAGTTTTCCTCAATAATCTACTATGAAGCCATGACTCTGAAGTCCTATATTTATATCTAAAACAATAAATTTACAAATAGATGATAGAGAAGACATTGACTTTAAGGCTCCAGTTAACTGAAAACGTCATAAAGAACCACCAGTGGCATGTATTTTAGGCCATATTAATATAAATAAAAAGATACAGGAACAGGGAGCAGAATTGGTCTATTGCTCAGGCTATGCCTAGAAAGATTTCTTAATTAAGATACTGATATACTGAAACACTAAAGAGAAATGGCCCTTTGAAGACTCTTGAAGTAATGCCACATGAGTAACACTTCGTGAGCAGAGGATATCCACCCCAGAGAAGACAAGACTTGAGAGAGCCATGCCAGCTGTCCTCATATATCAAAAATGTAGTCAAGGGTCAGGTGCAGTGGCTTACACCTGTAATCCTAGCACCTTGGAAGGCCAAGGCAGGCGGACTTGAGACTAGCCTAAGTGAAAGCAAGACCTTGTCTCTACTAAAAATAGAAATAAAAACTGATGTAAGAGAATCGCTTGAGCCCACGAGTTGGAGGTATGCGAGGTTGTGAGGTATGATGCCACGGCACTCTACCCAGGGCAACAGCTTAAGACTCTGTCTTAAAAAACAAACAAACAAACAAAAAAAGTAGTCAAGGAGAACAGGGGGTAGATATGTTCCAGAAGGTCCCAGAAGACAAAATCTGAATCAACAAATATAACTTGTAAGCAAGGTGATTTTTATACAAATTTAGAACTTGATAATAATTTTATCTCAAAAATTCAATAGGCTTGGAAAACAGTGAACTTGTACTAGAGGTGTTCAGACAATGACTATTTGTTAAACAAGTTGCACAAGGAATTCAATTTAGAAGACAGGGTGAATGAAATGAATCCTATAGTCTTCTGAAATCTCAAGGGTATAGACTCCTATAACTTTCACTGACCCATCACATCTATTTCCCAAAACAAAGAGAGAAAGGTAATACCTAGCTTATTTAATTACTTGCTTTCTTTGGTTGGCAGAGTTAATATATATATGAATATTATATTAATATTATTTATATACAGTGATATTACTAATATATACATATTGATATATTTATTAATGTATATAATATATAAATATTAACATATTTATATACAGAAATTATATACACATTAATATGTACTTATATACTTATATAGAGCATATACATTCATATAGTATATGTAAATAAAACTTTATAATGGCATATTTTTACTGAATAACTCCAGTGTCACTAACAACTATCCTACCATATAAGGTATCAATAACATTAAAACTAGCTCAGAAGTCAGAATCACTATATTTAACAAGCAGTAATGTAAGTCAAATAACATTTTTTCTAAAGTTTAGGGGAATTTCAGGCACTTACAGCATAACTTTATGGTGATTTAGGTAGTCAGGGGAAACTAGGCTGCCTTTACAAGATGTTACTTCCTATTTTTTTTTTAACTGCCAAGCAAAGGGAAATTTGAGGAGAGCAAGCTACAAAAGAGGCTGGTTCATGTGCACCTACTATCTTAAATTTAAGAAGAGAATTGAAAGACACAATAGATTACCTCCTATATAGTCTGTTTAAGCATGTCCTAAATGAAACATACATGCCCTGAGCTCATCTGTATGATTAACTTTTATTGTAATTTCACATTTTTAGCCTTTACCTCATTTCTAAACTATCAATAAACTTTAACAGGAAAATCTGTGTGTCTGAGAACACTAAAAATAAATTCTAAACTAATTAGAATTCATATTTCTAATATAGTTTCAACATACTTTTAATTCACCTCGGTTTTTGAGGCAATTACCTATCTAATTCTGTATTAACCTATACTCACCCAGTATCTTATCTATCTTTGGTATTTATAACTATCAAAGCTGATGTGCTCAAAATACCATAAGCTAGGCTCGGCGCCCATAGCTTAGTGGTTAGGGCGCTGGCCACATACACCAAGGCTGGCAGGTTTGAACCCGGCCCTGGCTTGCTAAACAACGATAACTACAACAAAAAAATAGCTGGGCATTGGGGCGGGCACCTGTAGTCCCAACTACTTGGGAGGCTGAGGCAAGAGAATTGCTTAAGCCAAGAGTTTGAGGTTGCTGTGACTCCATAGCACTCTACCGAGAGTGATATAGTGAGACTCTGTCTCAAAAAAACAAAACAAAACAAAAATCATAATCTACATTTGCTAAACCATTTCATATAATAAATTAATGAAGGTCAACATCACTTGCTTAAAATCCTCAGAACAACCTGAAATAAATTTACTTAAAAAAAATAAATAAATAAAATCCTCAGAACCAGATGGGATGCAGTTCAGGTTTTTTCTTTAAAAAAAAAAAAAGGTAATACAGAGCATAAATAGGTAATTATGTAACACCTCCAGTGGGGTCTGAGGCATCATCCTGTAATCAAATACACTGATATTTTCACAGCAAATATAAGAATACTCACATGAAGTGGGATAAGTAAAGACTATAAGTGAATTTATAGTCAGGTACAGTAAGGTCAGGCTGTAAACATTTCAAATAAAACTTTTTGTTTTGGAATTACATATCAAAGATTGTAGATCTATGTCCTAGCTTCTCTTCATTATAGAGCATGAACAAAATTAGAAAGTGTTGACATTTTCATGTATGTTTTCTAATCTCAGTCTGATCCCATAGGCTTCTTTCTTCATCTATTATCCCTCCTCAAAATTCCTTTTGGCTATCAGTATTCAGTAGACTGATCACCTGGGAGAAATATCAGAATTCTACAGGATAACCATTATCCTAAAAGTAGAGAGATAAGCATGTTAATTTCACCTGTGAGACTGCTTATACACAGACAACTATCCTAAGCCAAAATAACATATTATGTCTACATAGTTTATCAAAGGTTTTATAGACTTCTACTCAAGTGGAACAGGGTCTTTAGGAACTCCTGTCCCACCATTAGGACTATCCTAAATCCAAAGTTTTAAAAAATACTACCTAAGTTTTATATAAATGGTAGCTAAGAGCTGGCCAAATCTCTGCTCTGCACTAGTCAGACCATATCCAGAAAAATATCCTTTTTGTTAGACAGTGTTACATAATGGAAAGAACAAAGGCTTTTAAATCAGAAGATATGAGTCTGAGTGATGGTCTTATTACTGTGTGTGAGACAACAGGCAAGCTATTTTCCCTAACAGTAAAATAAGGGACAATAAAACTATTTGCACACTCACAGTGAGATTAGAAATAAGAACCATAAAACTTACATAAGAAGAAATGGCACACAAAAGAAAAGTTACTATCCTTATTGCTTAAAATAAATGTGGGGGGGAGGGGAATGGGAGAGGAACAGAGGAAGGAAGAAGATCTACAGGCTTGAGTATTGTATCAGAGGAAACACTTTTATGATGCTTCTAGGAGAAGGCTATAAGGGAGGTAACAAAACTCCCTTTTCTTTAAAATATAAGACATTTTATAATTTATTATTTATAATATATCATTATAAAAAAGGAAATGTATCATTATTAAAATCAAAGTTCTTTCAAATACAATGTTGACACTTTATATACTCACTAACCTAAGATATGCATACATACTCTTTATATATACATATATACTCTCAAAAGAGAAACAAAAATATAATGATTTTCTTTGTATTTTTTATTCCAGAATACTTCATCAAATTTTAAAATGAAATGTTCAACTCTTTTTTTTGTTTTTAAGACAGATTCTCACCGTCATCCTTGGTACAATACAGTGGTGTCATAACTCAGAGCAACCTCAAACTTCTGGGCTTGAGCAATCATCTTGCCTCAGCCTCCTGAATAGCTAGGACTACAGTTGTGCGCCACTAAGCCTGGCTAGTTTTTCTATTTTTAGTAGAGATGGGGTCTCATTCTTACTCAGGCTAGTCTTGAACTCCTGAGCTCAGGCAATCTGCCTATCTCAGCCTCCCAGGAAATGTGCAACTCTTAAGATAGCTTCAATTTTTTGTACAGTTGAGTAAAATAAATAAAGAAAAGCCAGGGGAAAATACTCAATTTTGTATTACAATTTTGAAAAATACTTACTCCATTTTTTGCTGTAATTGCTCAGAAAGCTTTTTATTTTCTTCCTGTAGAGTATTCTTTTCATTCACTGAAAATATGAAAAAGGTGGCACTTAATATAGTTATGACAACATCTATGTCAGGCTTTTCAAAAAAGATATGTTAACATTTATAAAGAAATTATGGTTTCTGATTCTAAGCCACAGTGATATTCAGGGTTAATAGTATTGTAAAACTAATCTTTTACTAGGCAGTGATTACTACATCTCACATTACACCAGTTCTGTGTAACTGATTAACTGATAACTTTATGTAAGGCTTGTGTACAAAAATGAGAGAGTATATATATATATATATATATATATATATATATATACACATATATATTTATGTATACTTGCTAACTCAAGGACTGTAGTGTATTCCTTCACAAGGAACAAAGCAGTCCATCTAATTATTAGCAATTAGTCCTACTAATTTCAAATACCATCTTAGCAAGAGTCACTTATCTTGGAGTAAACTGATCATAAAAATAAAGGTAAATATCAGTATAATTTTATAACATAAACATTTATTAAGTCAAATTTTCTTCTTGTTATATGAAATGTTTCATGATTATGGTATTAGTAACTTAGATATATCCACTGAAGTAGTATCTGTTTATTTGAATCTATGTTCACCAACTTTTCCTATTTATGCTTAATTTATAAAGCAGAAACCCAATTTTTGGATATAAGTTCCACTAGAACCAGCACAAACTCTTGGCAATGTTTAGTGTGATATCATTGGTTAAGCAAGTGTTTTACCAAGAGGACTAGACCCAAGAAATCAAATCACAGTAAATATAATCAACCCCTACCAAAGAAGGTTAGTCCAAACTGTGTTAATAATTTAGTAGTTTATAAATCTAAATATATTTTCTTACATTCAGTAATTTTTTGGATTATCTACAATATGTGAGTTTACTAAACTACCTTCTGTGGAGGATCTAAAAAAAATTAAGATAAAGATGATGGCCTAAAGAAAAGTGTAGCCTAATAAGGAAGACAAAATACTATATAAACCTGTTTTACACAATTGAAAGTGACCAGGAGGGGGATATTAAGAGAAGTACAATAAAGTATTCAAGAATTTCTAAGTAGAAAAATGTCACTTTGATGAATCCAAAGGCCAACATCACTGAACAGATTATTCTACACTGAGAATTCATGGAGCGAAGAAAGAAAAATTGGGTATAACAAATGGTAGAAAGCTTTCAAAATCAGGTTAAGAGATTGGAACCTTATATAAAATACAGGATGTCCATAAAGTTCATGTGCAATTAAAAATAGTTGGCCGTTTTAAATTGCAAGCAAACTTTATGAACACCCTGTATTAACAGTTACCATTTTTCAAAGATGAATGATGGGAAGACTGAATTGCTAGTATACATAGCACACACCAAAGTGAGAAGAAAACATCAACAAGATAACAAATCAGGTAGCCATTAATGAGTATCTGGGCCTATGTGGGTGCAGAAATAGGAAGTAAGGAGAGGCAGAATCAGTAGTATTTGGCAATTCATCCTTTGTAGCCGTGACAGGAGTTAGATTTCCTTTTAAGATAGTTTACTTGACTTTCTCTCTCCATCTCCAAATGAAAAGACAAAGCAACTCTAAATATAAGTCTTTTTGAAAAGCCAGAAATGGCGCCATGTGCAGATCAAAACTACAAAAACTTTATGAATTATTAAAAATAGGCTGAGAAAAATCCAAGGAAAAAAGACCCCCACCTTTCTCCACTCACAAAAATTGATTCAAGATGGATAAAAGACCTTAATCTAAGGCATGAAACAATTAAAATCCTCAAAGATAGTGTGGGGAAAACCCTGGAAGATATTGGCCAGGAGGACTTCATCAGGCAGACTTCCGTGGCAATCGCAACAATAAAAACAAATGGGACTTAATGAAACTGAAACACTTCTGTACAGCTAATGAGACAACAACCAAAGCAAACAGACAACCTACACATTGGGAAAGGATATTTGCATATTTTGATTCAGACAAAAGCTTAATAACTAGGATCTACAGAGAACTCAAATTAATAAACATAAAAGGAGCCAACAGTCCCTTAGATCACTGGGCAAGAGAGATGAGTAAAACCTTCTCTAAAGAAGACAGACGAATGGCTAACAAACATACGAAAAAATGCTCATCGTCCCTGATTATTAGAGAAATGCAAATCAAAACTACCCTGAGGTATCTAACCCCAGTGAGAATAGCCCACGTCACAAAGTCTCTAAACTGCAGATGCTGGTGTGAATGTGGAGAGAAGGGAACACTTTTACACTGCTGGTGGGACTGTAAACTAATACAACCTTTTTGGAAGGCAGTATAGAGAATCCTCAAAGAACTCAAGCTAGACCTCCCATTTGATCCTGCAATCCCATTGGTGGGCATTTACCCAGAAGAAAAAAAATCCTTTTACCACAGGGACACTTGCACTAAACTGTTTATTGCAGCTCAATTTACAATCGCCAAAATGTGGAAATAGCCTGAAGCCCACCAACCCAGGAACGGATTAACAAGCTGTGATATAGGCTTGGTACCTGAAACACAGTGGTTACAGTGCCAGCCACATATACCGACGGTGGCGGGTTCGAACCCAGCCTGGGCCAGATAAACAATGACACCTGTAAGCAAAAAAATAGACAGGCATTGTGGAAGGCACCTGTAGTCCCAGCTACTTGGGAGGCTGAGGCAAGAGAATCACTTAAGCCCAAGAGTTTGAGGTTGCTGTGAGCTGTGACACAACAGCACTCTACTGAGGGTGACATAGTGAGCCTCTGTCTGAAAAAACAAAAACAAAAAACAAAAAAACAAGCTGTGGTATATGTATACCATGGAATACTATTGAGCCACAAAAAAAGATAGAGACTTTACATCCTTTGTATTAACCTAGATGGATGTTGAACATGTTATTCTTAGTAAAGCATCACAAGAAGGGAGAAATAAGAATCCTATGCACTGGGTGGCGCCTGTGGCTCAAGGAGTAGGGCGCCAGCCCCACATACTAGAGATGGTGGGTTCAAACCTGGTTCTGGCCAAAAGCTGCAACAACATCAACAACAACAAAAGAATCCTATGTACTCAATTCTGATAATTCAATTAAGGTCCTAGTACACAGTGGGGGGTGAGGGATGGGTAGAGCTGCGAAAGGGAAGGAGCAAGGGGGTGAGGGGTCAAGGGGTGTGGTAAACCTTTAGGGGGTGGACACAAGTATAAGAGAGTCCTTATCTAACAAAAACAATCAATGTAACCTGGTTCTATGTACCCTCAATGAATCCCCAACAATAAAAATTCTAATAGATTAAATATGTAAATTTAAAAGTACATATGTACAGACAGTACAAAATTGGAGAATGTTTTTATATTCTTGGAGGTAGCAAAAAAAAAGCCTTTCTAATAAAAGTAATAAACAAAGCTTCTACATGTCAACAAGTTATAAAATGAAGTCAACAGACTAACAAACATATGAAAAAAATGCTCATCGTCCCTGATTATTAGAGAAATGCAAATCAAAACTACCCTGAGATATCTAACCCCAGTGAGAATAGCCCACATCACAAAGTCTCTAAACTGCAGATGCTGGTGTGGATGTGAGCTCAGGCAATCCACTCGCCTCAGTCTCCAGTGTGCTAGGTTTATAGCCGTGAGCCACCACACCTGGCCTTCCTCATCTCTTCTTAAAATAGTGAGCATAGATTCATATATTTTTGCTTGAGTAACCAGAGGCTAGCAATATAACTAATAGAACCCTCCAGCTCAGGTGTACGTGGCTGGCGCCTTAGCCCGCTGAGCCACAGGCGCCGAGCCAATATAACTAATAGAAAAAAATAAAGTTAGAAGATAGAATTAGTATGGAAAAGAAGATATTAATGTGGGTTATGGTGACTCTGAGTTGTTTATGGGAAATCCACGTGATACTTACCAAAAGAGATAAATAGTTAAAAAAGAAGAAGGGTCAGAGAAATATTAAAAGAAAAAAAGAATAAAAGAAGAAGGCTAAAAATGTAGGAAAACATTACACTGAACAGGTAAGGAGAATAAACTGAAAACAATATACTCAATAATATGTCATAAAATCCAAGAGTGTAGAACACTAAATTGTCAGCTTTGTATTTTACTAAGAAGTCAAACTACATGAAATAAAGATTAAACCAAAGAAGTAAAGATGGACATGTTCAAAGGAAATCTGCTTATCTTAGAACTGCTAAGATTTTAGGGTCAACGTGGCCTGTTATTTGCACCTTTTTGTTCTCATTACTTCCTAAAATAAGCAGGAAATTCAATCTCCAAAGAGGGAAAAAGGAACATTTCGACTTTCACTTAAATAAGTATATGTAAACAATCCATTTTATTACAACTAATTTACTAATACGTTTTAATAATAGTATATTATGCTTTAAATGTTTAATAAATACAGTAAACTTACTAAGCTCTGTAATAAGTTTAAGATTCTGCTGCCGGATGTTTTCAAACTCTTGCTGTTTTTTCCGCATATGTTCTTCAGTTACTGCACAGCGATCACATAATCCTGCTCTTAAGCTGTAGAATAAAAGCAAAGTATTTTTCATCTACTAAAAGATATTTCCTTCTATTTGAATTTTTATACTTTATTTTACACTTTATGAAGATTTAAATAACTGACTTGACAAATACAGTAAAAATCAACTAGATTAATGATGCATTATACCTTTAACATACTCTAACACAGGCTGAAATCATGCTATAATTCCATTTTCTTCAGCTTGCAATTATAAGTGAAATTCTGTAAAAAATTGCTAATTTTAAACTCTATCTAAAGGAATGTATTTATTGAAGAAACTGACATTATTTTTAATTTATTATGGTCAAAATCTGAACCCCAGTCCAAAACCAAGAGGCAGAATTATATCTTAAGCTTGTAACACAGAGTTCAACAAAATTTTGTTGATGTTGAATAAATACTAAAGGTCAAGAAATACAAAGGAAAAAAAGTCACCCTGTATTTTCCTTTTAGCATTGAAAAAACCATTATGAGTAAAAATTCACAATGTATTATGTAAAAAAGCAAATTATAAAATAGCATTTACTAATTATTTGTGAATACTGAAGAGAAAAATACATTTCTTACACAAATGGTGGGAGAATGTATTCCAAAGTGTTAATAATAGTTAGTTTGTAGATAACAAGTTAGTACAGGAGATTTTCTCTTCTTAGTGTTTTTTACATATTTTTTCAAAATGTTACTAATTTTTTCATATTAATATAATCAGAAAAAAATGGTTAAAAAATATATACATACACCCCCCAATTAGAAACTCAGGAAATATATTTTAAGAAAATAATTTCAACTCAATAATGTAAGTTAAAAAGGTATTATGTATTTAAATGTCAATGGAAGTTACTACATGAAAATATATGCCATGAATTTTAAAATAAAAGAGAAAAAACATGTAAACTATACAACTAAAACATAATGGAAGAACCTAGACACTTGTGTATAAAAGTGAAATTCATGTCTAACAATGCTGATATAGGCATAGAAAATAAAGATCAGCTATAACAGATTGCATTAATAGAATCAGAAATTCTAGAATGAAAGATCAAGGAACTGGTCATTACAATTTAAGTGGAATATATTCTGAAGACAGGAATTGGATCAAGTTGCATGAAGAATAACACCTAAGTAAAGATGACAAAGTAAATACCTGTATCTATTTTTGCTTCCTTCCAGAATCCCACAAAATTACAGTAATGATATATGTATATTTTAAATATATAAACCCCCCAAATGGGAAAGATGGGAGAGAAAGCAACAAAAAAATAAAAGCAAGGCGGCTGGCGGATAAATGGAAACTGACTTGAGAATGCCAAATTTTAAAGCAATGGAGAGAAAAGTCTAGAACTGCATTATCCAATATGGCTATTTCAATTTAAATAAACTAAAATTGAAGACCTCAGCTGCATTCAAATATTCAATAGCCCATATATCTAGTTGCTATCACATTTCTAATACCACAGAAAGCTATTAGAGAGCACTGAGCTAGAATCAATCTGATCTACACTGCAAAATTCCAAAAAGGTTCAAGAACTGGTACCAGAAGTGACTGATTAAAAGCATGCTTTAAGAAATTGGCTCAGAGCAACCTTCAGGGGCAGAGGGAAACCAGAGGAGCGAAAAACAAGTGCTTCCAATGTGGTCAGACTGCCCACTTCAGAGAAGACTGCCCCCAGCAGTACCACTGGCTGGGCAAGCCACCTGGCCCCTGTCCAGAATGCAAGGGTGACCCCTGGAAGGTGGCCTGTCCCCAGAGGCGAAGGCCTCCTGGGACAGTGACCCCATTGGAGCCCAAACTGGACAGAGAGTGCCCGGGGCAAATTCTCATGGCTCCAGCTTGTGTCATCACCCCTCAAGAGCCTCAGGTTTGCCTTATAGTGGAGTGCCAGGACAGAAAATTTCTTTTGGACACTGGAGCAACTTTTTCTGTACTTCTCTCTAACCCTGGTCTTTTATCTCCCAAATCCATAACTATACAGGGGGTGTCTGGACAGCTGTTACCAAATTTTTCTCCCAGCCTCTAAGCCGCAATTGGGATGACTTGCTGTTCTCTCATGCCTCCCTAATCATCCCTGAAAGTCCTGCTCCCGGTTTGGGGAGGGACATACTAACTAAATCAGGAACTTTTCCCTCCTGGAGATCTAGTCATGATCAAAACTCTTCCCTCTAATTCACCTTCCCTGGTGCCAACTTGGGAAGTCCCCTTTCCTGTTATCTTGTCTTCTATTGTTAAAGTTATAGGAGTCGATTTCTGCATACATCATTCACGAGTGAAGTCCTGGAACCCTCCATCTTCTACGGAGGCAGGCAATGAAGACAGAAAACCACAGACCACCTACACTTGTGAGCCAAAAGAAAGTTTGAAGTTATTATTTAGGAAACAGCAAGAAAAATCCTAATATGATTTTCTTTTAGCATCACTGATTAAGTGCTTCTGACCTGACACTGTTCTACCTTTGCCTATTACTGATTACACTAATCAGATTTATGTTTTCCAGAAATGTCATCAAGCCACATGCAATAAAGATGGTTCCAGTCCATGAACCCCTGTATCACTCTCCCTCCGGAGAAACCCTAACTGCCCCC
>CAUYRH010065852.1:0-20981 GCA_963574655.1 Perodicticus potto | reverse complement strand
CCATCTTTGTCTTTTTTGACTTTAGTTGCTTTAAATCCACATGTATCTGAAAATAAGATTGCAACTCCTCTTTTCTTCTGAATTCCGTTTGCCTGAAAAATTGTCTTCCAACCCTTAACTCTGAGTTTTAATTTGTCTTTTTAAGCTAGGTGTGTTTCCTGCAGGCAGAAAATGAACGACGTGTGTGTTTTTTAATCCAGTCAGCCAATCTATGCCTCTTCCATGGGGAATTCAAGCCATTAACATTTATTGAGATAATTGATAAGTGTGGTAGTGTTCTATTCATCTTATTTTGTGAGAGTCCATTGCTTAATTTTATCTTTTGCATCAGTGTGGAAGTTAGGCTCTGACCTTTAATTTCTGAGTTCTTATTTTGCTGTAGATTCATTGTGATGGTCAGTGTGTAGAACAGGTTAGAGTATTTCCTGTAGAGCTAGTCTTGTTGTGGCGAATTTCCTCAATGTTTATTTACCAGTAAATGATTTGATTTCTCCATCAATTTTAAAACTTAGCTTGGCAGGATATAGAATTATGGGCTGGAGATTGTTCTGTTTAAGTAGGTTAAAGGTAGATGACCATTGTCTTCTTGCTTGGAAAGTTTCATTGGAAAAGTCTGCAGCCACCCTGATAGATTTGCCCCTGTAGGTCAACCGGTGCTTACTCCTGGCAGTTCAAAGAATCTTTTCTTTTATCTTGACTTTGGACAGGTTCATCACTATGTGTCTTGGGGAAGCTCGGTTATTAGAGTTGAGGTGACCTGGGGTCCGATAACCCTCTGAAAGGAGAGTGTCAGAATTTTGGTAATATTTATGAAATTTTCATTTATAATATTCTCTAGTATGGCTTCCATTCCCCTGGGGCATTCTTCTTCCCCTTCTGGGATACCTATAACTCGTATGTTTGAATGCTTCATAGAGTCCCATAATTCTGTCAGTTCTGCTTTCTCTCTCGTCAGCGAACATTCTGCTTTCTCTCTCTTCTTTTCTGCCTCCTTAACTATCTGAGTTATCTCAAGAGGTTTGTCCTCTACCTCTGAGAGTCTTTCTTCTGCATGGTCTAATCTGTTGTTGATACTTTCTACTGCATCTTTACGTTCCCTAATTGACTGCTTCAGTTCCTTCATCTCTGCCATATCCTTTTATATTCTTCATAGGATTCATCTCTTAATTGATTCTGTTTTTGGATTTCTTTTTCCACTTTATCATCATTTTCCTTCATTGTTTCCTTCATTCCCTTAATTGTTTTTATCATCTGTATTCTAAATTCCCTTTCTGTCATTTCTAACATTTCCTTATAGTTGGAATCCTCTGCAGTATCTACCTCTCAGCCCCTTGTGGGGGTTGCTCTTGACTGTTTTTTCATGATGCCAGGAGTTTTCTGCTGATTTTTCCTCATGAGTGATTTCTTTTATCTGTTTCCTTGCCCTATTTTCCTTCACTTCTTTCTTTTCTTTAAGTTGCCGTGCCTCTGGACTAGGGTTTCAGTGAGTCCCCGTGTGCCAAAACCGGTCTCGTCCTAAGCCCCTGAGGGCTAAGGCTGCAAGATGTCTCAGTCCCTGCCTTTAGGCTGCTCATTCACTAGATTACTCGCTCCCACTCGATGCTTGTTCTGCGACCCTGAGGGTGGAGCTTGCCAGGGCAGTTCTCCCACAATGACTCCACACAGCCCATAACCAAACACCGGTAGCTCCGTCTGGCTCGGTGGCCCAGTCTGGGGCCCCAGACAACATTCAAGGACCTCCGCACTCTTGCCCAAGTTCTTGCAAGGCCATTCAACCGAGTGCCAAGTCCAAAAGAAACCCAAACAGCTCACAGGTAAGGCCTTTCCAGCTTGCAATGTCACTGCTGCTGCACCCACAGCTGCCAGCAGGATTAGACCAAACGAACACACGCAACCACTTGCCTGATCTCTACCACTTTTGCCTTCCTCAGGGGGTCCAGAAGTCTCACGTTGTCTCCCTGTGTCCCCAAAGGGATGTTTCTGGGCAGATCCCACCAGCCAGAGATGCCTGAATTCTTCTCTCAATAAAAAGTTTTTTAAAAGTGCTTCCCTAGTAATGCACAAAAAAAAACCCACAGAATAGACAAGGAAATACAAAAGACTGGTAAACATGGAAAATGTTTAGTTTGCCTAAGAATTAAAAAAGACAAGTTACAGTAATAAGATACCATTTTACCCATTAACTGGCAACCATATTTTATGAAGACCTAATAATTAGGTTTCTGTGTAAGGTGTAACACAGATGGCTCTTGATGGCAAGAGCACAAATTGCTTTAAATACCCAAAAGGCACTTTGGCAGTATAGAGCAAATAGTTGTTAATTTTTACCGACAAATATCCCTTTTAGGATTATAGTAAAATAATTACTGATCACAGCATTGTTTGCCATTGTAAAAGACTGGCAACAATCTAAATATACAAGAATGTGGGAATTGGTTCTGTAAGTTATGGTATATCTATGCAGTGACATACCATGTAGCAAATAAAAATGATATCACAGAATACTGTTTAACAAATGAAAAGATATTTACGTTCTAGTAAGTGAGAAATTTAAGGGGAAAGTATATATGTGTATATAAAAATATTTGAAGGGAAAACTACAAAATGTTTATAAAAGTACTTTCTAAGTGATGAAGTCACTATTAATTTTTATTTTCTTGTGTGTGCTTTTCTGCATTTCCCAAATATTCTACACTGTTGTTTCTTGCTCAAAGGGCCTATATACTAAGTCCTCTCTGGGAGAGTCACGATGCCTGTAGTAAAAATTCTGAGCCCTGCAGGACAGAAACCTTTCTATTTTAGTAATCTGTTCTCCTTGGATTTATTTCATCATGTTCTTTTCCATTGATTTATTCCCAGAATTATGCATAGCACCTAGTTAATGTTCATTATATGAATGAATGTTTATGACCTGGTGAGAAAAGCAACAGGCTTGAGCCACTCTATAGACAGGGAGCCTCCTTAGTGAGGCAGAGGAAACCCAGAAAGCCAGTTGTGGTGTCAGAAGCAGGTGGCATTTTCAGGATTAGAATATGGGTATACCCCAAAATGGAGCCGATCCTAAGTTCCCAGAACCTGTGGTCTCTGTGGTGGCCTGTGATTCTGGGTATGACCACTACTTCAGCGCACACAGGAAAAGAGCCTCCCAGATAGCCCACTCCTGTGTAGGCCAATTGATGGTTGGAAAATTCTTCCTTAGGTTGAACCAAAGTCCTCCTCTTTATACTTTCATTAGTCATTAACTTTCCAGGGTGATGGTCCAATCATTCTGCCACATAGTGGCCATCTACGTTGGGAAGAGCAGAATCTACGATCCCCTGAACTTTCCACTCTCTCCACTGTTCATCTCCTGGTCCTTCAAGGATTCAACTTCCATCCCTGCAGGGCTTTGAGGGAGGTAAGCAACACTGCCAAGCACAGCTAATTCCTGCCACAGTCCTGGTCATTCTGCCCACTTTTCTTCTGTCCAGATACCTTGATTGTATGCAATGATGCTTGAGGGGAACTGCCAAATATAGGTTTCAGCGGCTACAGAAGGTGTCCTTTCTCTAAGTCCAGGTCAGTGCTAGAGGGAAGGCTCTACCCAGGACAGCTTCTGAAAGGCTTCCCGATCTCCTTCTGTTTGCTGGTGTCCTTACAGCAGCCATTTCCATGCTCCTCAGTGGTTTGTGGATGCCAGAAGGACAAGTTTCAGAACAGTGGCAGCAGCAACTGACTATTTTTCCCTTCACTTTTCAAGCCTCCTGCCTCTGGGCCTGAGTGCCTGCTTAGTATGTTAGGGGAAGGGAACTACAGGCAGGGCCATCATGACTGGTAGAATTCCAAGAGAGAAGTTAGAGAGGAGATTAAGTACACATTCATTCATCCATACAACAGACATTTCCTGGGGCCTCCGAGGGCACAGTGCATATGAGAGCAAGCCCTTTTGCCCTGCAGGAACCCCCCTCTACTCCCACAGACACAGCCCTACTCCCTAGGCTAGACTCTCAGGCCCAAGAAGATGAAGCCTTGTCTCAGGGGAATGTTCCCTGAACAACTTTATTTATGCTCAGTGTTGCCAGGTCCTGGGGACTAGGTGCCAAGACCAAGTGAATGACATAGCTCCTGTTATGTGAGAGACACGGGTGGCTAATTGATGACATGTTATAGATGCCATGATAGATATCTGGGGCATACAGAGCAGGAGGAGTGGTCACTTCTGCCTGGCAGAAGTACAGAGAGTGTGTCTGAAAAGGCTTCATGGAGGAAATGTCCTTTGAGCTGGGCTGGAAAGCTAAGCAGGTGTTCCCAGGTGACCTGATGAGGGGCACTGAGGAAGGGGTAGAGGGTGTGAATTCTACAAAAGCATGATGCATTGAGGAAATGGAAAATAAATAGGCAGGTTTAGAGCATGGGCTGTAGGGGTAGGGAGGGAAAATGTTTACCCAGAGAGGTGAGTAGGAGCCAAGTCAGGAAATGGCTTGTATGCCTGTTATATTCACTAGAATTATATTTTCTGTATATGAAAAAACAATCAACTAAAATAGTAGTGGATTAAACACATGAGTGTTTAGTTTTATTTTCATTTTCTTGTAAAAAAATCAGAGAGCCAGCCTAGACTTGGTATATGGCAACTCCATAATATGAGCAATATATACCAAATTCCTTCCCTCTTTTGGCCTCCCCCTCCTTAGAGCATAATTTCCATCCTAAATATCACCTCATGTTCTAAGATGACTGCTAGAACACCAGCCATCACATCCATTTTACATAAAGGAACTGGAGAAAGGTGGAGGGCCATGTAGCCATCAAGGTGCCTTTCAAAGAGCTTTCTTGGTAGTTCTACCCAATGGTTTGTACTGATTTCTTATTGGCCAAGACTTAGTCACATAAGCTGAAAGGAATGATGGCAGATGGGAGTTTGCAAAGCAAAATGTTTTGTTTCAGCAAGATGCTAAAAGGTCTGAAGGAATTTTCTCAGCACAGAAAGGGCATTCTGGGGAAAAAAAGAGTGGCAGGTGCACACGTGTTCACGTGAGACAGAGCACACGCTATTGGAGGAAGAGTGAGTGGATCTGACTGACTTGAGTGTAGACTCTGTGTGTGTGTGTGTGTGTGTGTGTGTGTGCACGTGTGCTATGAGGAAGGGGTTATGTATGACTATGGAGGGGAAGAATAGGGCTAGACTATGAGGGACTGTAACTGCAGTGGTAGGGACTTTGGATTTTATTCTATAGGAAAGGGTGAATCGTGCAGAGGCTTTCAGGAGGAAGGTTAATTGAATGTACATTTTTGGAAGATCAGTTTGAAAACCAATGTAGAGGAGAGAATGGGGGGGTGTCAGAATGGGTGCATCTTGTTCATGGGACTGTGAGGGAACAAGGATGTGCTAGGATGGGTGTTTTCATCAGGGAGATAAAGTTGGTTTGATTGGAAGGGGCTGTGTTGGGGCCTGGAGACTTGCAGTGGTGGGAAAGTAAGCCACTTCCAGTTTTGTAGTTGGGAAATGATGTGTGAACTCACAGACAGATAAAGGGTTTCCTACCTCTTGTCTTTGGCAGGGGGTGCCTGCTCTTGCTTTTAAAGGGAGGAAAAAGGGAAACTCACTTTTCATGCTTACCTTCTATGCACCAGATTTGCTACCCCTTATCTAATTTTGCAGATCTGAAAATTGAAGCACAGAGAAGTTAAGCAACATGTCCAAGGTCACATAGCATCTTGGCCCATTTGTTTTGCTATAAAGGAATACCTGAGGCAGGGTAATTTATAAAAAAAAAAGAGGTTTATTTGGCTTGTGGTTCTGCAGGCTGTACAAAGACAGCACCAAGCCATTTGTGAGGGATTCACCCCCATGTCCCAAATACCTCCAATTAGGCCCCACCTCCAGCATTAGGGATCAGATTTTAGCAGAAGGACTGGAAAGACAAACATTCAAACTATAAAACCCAGTTAGGAAGTGGCAGAGCCAGAGAAGCTTGTTCCACTAGCCACCTCTTACCCTGGAGTCAGAAAATAGCACCTGACCTTGTTTTGTAGAGTGGCTACTTGTATTCTATGGGATTGTTTGTTTTACAGGGCATGGGATTTGACCTGGGGTGGTGTATGATCCTGTCTAATAACAAGCTGTGTATTCCTAAGTTTTTTTTTATGTGTACTTATGCAAATGAGGCCCTAATGAATCCCTTAGTGAAGCACCAAAACAAGAGAGGGAGAACAGGGTGTGGACACCTGTGTGTTCCCAACTCAGCCAGTTGTCTCCATTGGCTACTACATAGCCCTCTACTTCCTGTTTAGAGTTTCCTCCCCAGTGAACTACAGGGTTCAGACTAGATCGATAGTTTTTGAATAGTCTGTGTGTTCCACCCTCATTATTTATGCCATACTAGCCTATCACTAAAATAGAGTTTATTTAAATTTCTCTTTAAGTATATATACATTGATTTAATTTTCTTACGTAGCTCTGACCTAAATGATAAGGTCTATATAATTATGGGTTTGATTTTATTTTCTCTAAATTGCATTAAAATAAACTCATAAGCATTGCTTCTTGGCTTTTTGGCTGAGATCAACTATAAAGTAAACTTATAACCATAAATAAAATGCTAAATTTGGTCTTCATAACAAGAATAGCTCACAAATGCACTATTCATATATGAATTCATTTTATGTTTGCAGTAACTTGATGAGGCAGGTACCTTCTTAACCCTATTTTACAGATGAGGAAACTGAAGCACAGAGTGATTATGTAACATGCCCAAGTCAAACAGCTAGATCCACCTAAAATAATCTTGCAATCCACTAGTGGTGTGTGCGCCCCACTTTGGCTCTGTCTAGGTGCCACGATTCTACATTTAATTCTGTGGCTGCATGTGTGACCACACAAGGTATGAAGTGAGTAGTTCAGCCATGGCTTTGGTTCAGGGAAGGTGATGCTACCTCAGGAGGGCACCTGAAATAGCCTCCAGGGCAGGCAGGGAGAGCATGGGGCTGGGCCAACCCACCAGGTGCCTGAAGAGACAAGGGAACAGGAGGCAGGTAGCTGCAGGATTTCACCTCCCCCCATTTCCCAGAGCTGGGAGGGGCCACTGTCAAAAAAGTCAAAAAAATTGCAGGGTTGATGTTGACAGGACATATGGGACTCACCTTCAGCGGGCAAGTTTATATACACTCATTCCATTAGGCAGTCATTTCTATCAGACAGATTTACACCATTTCCAGCTTTCTTTGGACTTTTCTCCCTTGAATTAGATAAAATATGAAAAGCCCTCGTGTCCAGATGCTGATTACCTGGACCACATCCCAGGTCGCCATTGCTAGCAGGATGCCTTGTGACTAACCTGTGTTTCCCTGTAACAAATGGACCTGCCTGGGCCCCAGAGCACAGCAGAACACAGGATCCATGGGGCTTTGTTCCTGCTGCGAAGGAGAACAGCCCAGCCACTCCCTTATGCTCAGGCCTCTGTCTCTCTCCTCCCCTGCTGGGCCCCTGGCTCCAGACCTTCTGTGAGGGGTCCCTGGCTGGGTGGCCTTGAGTAGCCATTTTTCCTGTATTGTATTGATTTGAGGAGTCTATAAAGGGGTCCCACAAATGTCCAGAAACTCAGCCATTAGCTGTGGTCACCATAGACATCTGCTTGCTTCCGCCCTTCCTACACTGTCTCCCACTTAGACACACCTGCCACCTCTGAAGCTGCTTGGAGAAGCTTGGCCCGTGTCACCTCTGTTAGGTGGTAGCCACACTTTGCTAGTGAGCTCTATCTGGATGGTCTCAGGCCTCCAGTCCTCAAGCTCAGGGCAATCATGACTTGGACAGAAGGGGAAAGCTGGGTGGAAAAGGCTGGCATCTGGTCACCTGAGCTCCAAAGCAGCTTTGCTTGAGCCCAAAATCACAGGAAGCCTCTTTGAGGAGTTCCCTTGACTTCTGGCCTCTCTCTCCACAGGGCCCCAGAACCACCAGGGGACCTAGGGAAACCCACCTCTTCCTTATTTTTTTCTCTCAGTACCTCCCCCAAGTCCTTACTGAAAATTCTCTCCTACTTTGCAAATTACTTTGCATGTGAAAGAGGTCACATAAAAATTGGTCTGGTGTCTGCCTGGTAGGGAGGGGGATTAATGCCCAGATCTGTACCATTGAATAGGGTAGTCACTTGAAATGCAACTAGCACAACTGAGGAAATGGACTTTCAGTTTTCATAGAAATTTAAATTTAAAAACTAAAGCAGGATATAATGTGTTTCCATTAAACACAATTTTTTTGTTTTGGAAGTACTACAGTTCACTTTAACCTTTGCATCCCATAAGATGTTATTGCTGCTTTGGTACGTTATTTTGTCACACACAGGCAGTGTTTCTAGCACTTCATTAGTAATAATTTTTTATATATATTACTCAGTAAAATGATGATATTTTGGATATGTTAAATGAAATGGATTATGTTATTAAAATTAATTTCCTTTTGTAAGAAATTTATCGGACAATGTTAGTCTAGAGCAGGAGTCAGCAAGCTTTTCCAACAAGAGGTCAGGTAGCAAATATTTTAGGCTTTTCAGGCCACATGGCCTCTGTCACTACTACTCAATGCTGCCATTTCAGTGCTGAAGCAGCCAGAGACATACATAAATGAATAGGCATGGCTGTGTCCCAATAAAACTTTATTTACAAAAAAAAGACAGCAGATTGGATTTGACTTGTGGCTGTAGTTTGCACAGTCCTGGTCTAGGCTAACAGCAGCCAACCAGAAATGGACCATACAATGTAAAATAGGACAATGAGGAATAAGTGAGCAGCTTCAAGGCTGGGCAGAGAAGGGGGGCAGGCCCTAAGCAGAGAAGAGGGTAAGAAAGTTCCTGCAAAAAGATAACAGGACAGGAAACTCACCTGTACCAGATGCTTAGTACGTGTCAGAGGTTTTCACATGTTTCGACACCTGTAATCCTCGCAACTAATCTGTAGGAAGGCTACAAATTCCATTATTATTCCCTTTTTCTAGATGAGGAAATCATGGCACTGCGAGGCCAGGTAACCTGCTTGGGACCACAGTGTGAGGGCCCGCCAGGATCGATGCCCAGGCAGCGGCCCAGGGCCTACATGCTATGCCACTGATCGCATGCTGTCTCTTCCCTTGCTGTATCTCCTGACAGTTTATGAGATAGGTGTTAGTAACCTAATTTTACGGGGGCAAGAAACTCGCCTGAGACCTACATCTACTACCTGAGCTTGTCTTTTCCTAAATCACCTGCCATCAAAGCAGATTCTCCTTCCCTCGTGCATCTCGGTCCAAGCCATGCTCTTGTCTGCACAGCCGGGCCTGTGTGCCTGCCCTGTTCTGAGTGTTGAAACCCTGGCACCCATGGCCAAGCAGATGGCTTTTGGCCAAATGCTCCCCTTGCTCTTTCTGGATGCTGGTGGGATTCCCTGGGGAGTTTGGGGCTTCTGGTCTCCATATCACCTCATCTCCTCCACACAGACCAAAGAAAAGGAGGTCACACCCTCATACACCACTGGAAGCAAACACTTGACTTTGTACTGTTCCACTGCCTTCTCCTGGGTTCTTACTGATCCAAGAAGGCTACACAAAGCTCCTTGCAGGAAACACCCGTAAAGCATTTTTCTATGTGCATATATACGTTGAGGTAAAATTGGTATCATAGTTTACATACAGCTTTATATTCTGGTTTTTGCCTTACTTGATGCTACCATAAATAAATAAATAAATAAATCGGTAATTTCCTATACCAATAACTATTTTCAAAATCTGAAGTTTTGAATGGTTGGACACACCTGTGGACACAATGTGTTTTATCATTGGACACAAATGATAAAACACAAATATAGTCTAGTAAGGCGTTGGGAAGAGGAGGCAGAGGGGAGGGGAAAGGAGGGAGGGCAGTTGGCAGGATCCCAGCTAACATGCACAGTGCAAGGTTATTCAGCATGCCCCCTGGGTGAAGAGCTCAACTACAACTTGAAATTTACCTTAGAGTTAAAAACAATGTAACTTAAAAATTTGTACCCTCATATTAATTTGAAATTTTAAAAAGTCATAAAATTTTTGGTGACTTCTCAATATTCCATTCTGTGAAGTTGGCAGAAATTACTTAACCATATACCTTAAATGTTTAGGTTGTTTCCAATTTTTTGCTAATATCAGTAATGCTATGATAAACATCTTTGTACATAAATTTCTGATTTGTTTCTGTTTTGATCTATCTTAAATTTCTAGAAGTGGATTTACTTGCTCAAAGTCTGTAAAATTCTGAATGCAACCCACCCCCACAATTCCCTGCCTACTCAGTTGGTTTTGAGACCTATTGGGGCTGCACAGATGATGGGCAGGAAAAATTGACAGATGTGGAGAAGCTAAACTGATTCTTAGGCAGAAGGGCCTGGCGATGTGGAGAGAAGAGAGCAGGTCCCATCAAAGGAGCGTGGCCAAAAAAGAGAGTGGGAATTGAAGAGGGAAGTCAGGGCAGGCTTGAGGAGGTAAAAGAGTGATTTGAGCAGCTGCCCTGAGGAGTGAGACTTGTGAAAGAGAGGGTGATGTCTACGGGTGTTTTAGAAAGCTTTGCTGCAACTTGTGCAAGGCAGTTTCCCTTTGCTGCTCTTGGGAGACCTCAGTCTAGAATAGTATTTAACAGTATTTTTGCTGAGACAGGAAGATGGCTTGGGGCCAGGATTTTGAGACCAACATGGGCAATATAGCAAGACCCTGTCTCTAAATTTTTTTGAAAAGGCAAGAAACAGTGGCTAACACCTGTAGTGCCAGAAACTCAGGAGGCTATGGTGAGAGCATTACTTGAGCCCAGGAGTTCAAGGGTGCAATAATCCATGATCACACCAGTGTACTCCAGAATATTTTAGAACTTAGGGGGACTAGGTTTGTGGTATTTTTTTCAGGTATATCTCCATGCTGAGACAGACATTTAGGTCCAGTTTTATTTAGGCTATAGGGTTTAGATAAAGATTATTAAATTACCTGCCAGGAAAAAAATATCTAAAAACTTACACTCTAACTAGGAATGTTTTGTGGCCAATAATTGCAAAAGAGCATTTTCTGTGTACAACAGGATGTGGTTGTAAGAGGACTGTGCTAGAATTCATGAGGCTTGGTTCCAGGCCAAGCTCTCCTCATTAATTTGCGTGAGCAACTTACTGAAACTCTCAAGCCTTGTTCCCATTGCTTGAGTCACCAGCTTTCCTGTCCCAGCTCCGCATGGCTTGGGGTGTTGTCGTATACCCCACAACATCCCCAGAATGCATAAAAGATTGCTCCGCATCATAAGAGCATAAGAGCAGTGAACCAGAAGCAATTGACCTCCCTGCTCTGGGTCCCAAGATCCCTCCAGAGCAGTACTGTTTGATAGAAATAAAATGTGAGCCCCAAATGTGGACCATGTATATGATTTTAAATTTCCTGGGAGCCACACTTTTAAAAAGTAGAAAGAAACCATTGAAACTTATTTTAAGACTACCCTTTCTTTAACATCACATACCCAGAATGTTATTTCAACATGAAATCAATATTAAAAAATTAATAGCAGATTTTACATTCTTTATTTTGTCATACTGCATCTTCAAACAAAATCCAGTGTGTATTTTACCCTTACAGCACATCTTCATGTGGACTGGTCACATTTCAATAGCCACAGGTGGCTAGTGGCTTCCATATCTGGCAGCACTGCCCTAAGGCAGGGAAGGCGAGGTCCTCAGCTTCCCCAAGGAACTGCTCTCTTGCAGCTCTACAGCCGCTCCTGGCTGCAGGTTGCCCAGAGCAACTAGGCCTAATTCAGCCACGTGCCTGTCTGCCCTCTGGAGACCCAGAATTACTGTCCTCCTTCCTTCCCTGTGCTTTGCCGAGCCAGGGAGCTTTTGACCTTTAAGCTCTGGAAAGCCAAAGGGTCTGATTCTAAATCAATCCATCCGTGGATAATGCCTCACTCTGTATGCTTTTTGGAAAAACTTCCTTTCGTGAATTTGGGCGTGAACACTTATTTGTCCTGACTGACCATTGCAGCAAAAGAGAACTTTATTGATTCTAGAAAGGGGCCTTACTTAGCCTTCCCTCAATTCTGAGGGGTCTAAAATTGCCCTTGCTGCACCCTAGGTGATTTTCTGAGCCCCTTTATTCTGAAAAAGGAACATGCATACATGTCATCTCCAGCAAGACACCTTTTATATTTGTAAAAGAAGGGTGAAGTAGATGACCTTGGAGTTCTCCTCCATCTCTGGAAATCTTTCATGCAGTGTTTCTCATGACCCTGTGCTGTCAGTTTTGGGGAAAGATGATCTGTGTGTCGTTGTTAGTCCAGAGCCCGGAGTGTCCTGAAGGGCCCTGGTGGCTGTGAAATCACCCTTCCCCCATCGCCCTGCGAGCTCTCAGGCCCGCACTGCCTTGCTTCCCTCTCTCCCACTCTCCTTTTGTTAAGCGGCACATGGAGGTGTTATTTATTGTAGCATTCTGACAAATAAAAGCTATTCCTATGATTTACAACCCTGCCACCCCCTCTCTTTGAGTCAGCGTGTGATTCATCTCTTTAATGCGATTCTTCCGAAGCTTGCGATGGATGGGAATGGCTGTAGCATGGATCCTCCCGCTGGGCTTCCTCCTCTGGCTTCTCACCGCTGTCCTGGGGTGTTCCCAGCCCCCACACCTGACAGCAGTCCAGCCCGCCGGGCAGCCTCAGCCACAGGGCTTACCACGTTTCTCCTGTGATTCTGTCTTGCTGGCTTTTCTGTTCCAGCTTCCTCACCTGCATCCCTCAGGGCAAACACTCATCAGAGTCGGCTGCAACCCCAAAGATCCCATTTAGTTTGCGAGGCCCAGGTTTGAAAAGTGTAGCCTGGGCACACAGAAAACTTCCTGCTGATCTAATGAGAGATGACAACGACAGGGAGGGAGGCAGCTGCCAGGACTGCCACAAAGTCTGGGCTCTCCAGTTCTGACCTGGTCATATCGTCTCCTGAATTCCTCACAGAGGCTCTGGAGGTTCTCCGTGATCAACTCCTCACTCATTCATGCAATAAATGGTCTTAAACTCCTCGCTTTGCTCACACTGTTCTTTTTTTAAAAAAAATTTGGTAAAACATCATGAAAAACGTACCGTTTTAGCCTTTTTAAGTGTACAACTCAGTGGCATTAAGTCCATTCACATCATTGTATGACCATCACCACTGTCCATCTCCAGCACTTTTTTGTGCCTTTCCAAACTGAAACTCCATACCCATGAAGCGCTAACTCCCCTTCCCTCCCTGTCTGCAGCCCCTGGCAAGCACCCTTCTACTTTCAGTCTCTATGCATCTGACTTCCCTGGGTGCTTCACATAAGTGGGATCACAGGGCATTTGCCTTTTGTGACTGAATTACTTCACTGAACATATCTTCAAGGTTCATGAATGTTGTAGCATGTGTCAGGATTTTCTCCTTTTTTAAGGCTGAATAATATTCTGATACATGTATATATACATTGCATTTGGTTTAATGATTCCCCTGTCAATGGACACATGGGTTGTTTCCTTTTGCCTTTTGACTGTAGTGTCACACTGTTGTTGATGCTGGGCATTTACCAATGCCTAGAACATTCTTTGCCCTTGAGGGGCTTCCAGTCTAAGGGAGGAAGGTGACTCCTTACAGTGCAGGAAGAGTGCTGCCATGCAGTTCTCTGGGGGGGGGGGGCAGAAAAGCCGGACCTGCTCTACCCTGAGATGTCAGGGCAGAAGGGCTGACAACAGCAGGAAGTGACAGCAGCACTGAGACTTGAAGTGTGACAAGGGACAGAGGACATGGAAGCAAAAGGAACAGCAACTGCAAATACTCAGAGGCAAGAACAATTTAGTTTCTTCCATACTTGCCAGTAGTTGGGGCTTCAGGTGAGGTGGCATGTTGGGAGACAGTGAATTTGGCATGGTGGGTGGAACAAGAGCCTGACTTTAAGACCAGACACTTTTCTCTACCCACTGACCCTGGGAAACCACTGAAGGATTTTAAGGAGCCATTAGGAGATGAAAGGGCTCAGCCTGTGGCCATGTGGAAGATGGTCTTAGAGTGAGACAGACACTGGCTGGGGAGCTAGAGCGATATTGCCACCTCAGTCTAGTGAGAAACAGCATCCAGACAGAGGCAGTTGAATAGAAAAGATGCTGCCTTTTGAAGAGCACTTTGGGAGGTAGAATAGAAGGACCCAGGAGCCGTCTGGATAGGGTAGATTAATTTCATTTCAGCAATGATTTATCAAGCTGGGCAAGGAGATCATTCAGAAATGGCATTTATAGCTGGTCATGGTGATGCATACCTGTAATCCCACCTACTTGGGAGGCTGAGGTGGGAGGATCACTTGAGGCCAGGACTTCAAAGTTGGGGATCAGCCTGGGCAATATAATGAGACCCTATCTCTTAAAAAAAAAAAAAAAAAGAAGAAGAAGAAGAAAAAGAAAAAGAAATGGCATTTTTGGTTTAGGGTGAAATGACGAGAGAGGAGTTGAGGGTGGCTCTGAGGCTTACATCGTGACCCTACCTCTTCAAGATGATAACTTTCCCTGCTTGCTTGTGTAGGCTTGCTGGACAGTGGAGTCCCCTGAGCCCTGGACTGGTCCAAGCTCCGATTTTCCAGAAAAGGGAAGAGGAGCTCAGGGTAGTGCCTGTTCTTCTCAAATGCACAGCCAGTGCCCCTCCTTCCTCAGGTCAGCTGTAACCCCAAATGAAATTTCTCCACCTGTGCATCACCCTTTTTTGTGTTAAGAAATTTTATTGCCAGTCACCCCTGGGAGATCCAGAGATGTTAACAAAATCATGAACTATGGAGGGAGGAGAATTTGTAATTAAAATTCTTCAGTTTTGTTATTCCTGCTCTTCATTCAAATGTCAGTGGCTAAATCAGGAGTGTTCTTTTCTTTCTCAGCCACTTGTCTTGGTGGCCTCTGGGGAGATCCTTCCTGTTCTTGTTTCAGGAAAGAACCCCATGCTACCTTCTATGTCTGGCTCAACACAGCTCCGCCTTGCTCAGAGAAGCCCAGAAAGGCACGTCTGTGGGACTGGCCTGGCTGCCCATTTGGGCTTTTGAGACTCCCAAGCCCCAGGAAGAATCAGGCTGACCTCCCTCGGGTCAGGTGGCACCTCTGGTTGTCCCCGTGGGGGAAGAAGGTCCCTGCCTGTCCTTCCCCTACATCCTTCTGCAGGAACGTTGAAAGGCTGCCTCTAATCTGGAAGATTAGGAGGTGGTCCTTGACCATGGCCACTTTAAGACAGACACGGAATGTCCCCAGAATAAACTGGCACAACACACTCAGCCTCAGAACTTCCCCTGTTTCTGGCTCAGCCTTCACCTTGCTCAGGTGTGACGTGTCTGGATTTCACCATGGGTGCCCTGACTTCCCTTCCTGGCATTGCTAGTGACCTCCATTCCCCCTTGGCACTGGCTTTAGCCCCTGGCACTCCCTCTGGTACCTGCCTCCCCTTGGCAGAGAGGCCAGGCCCCACCCCCATGCTCAGTCTCAGCTTCCTTCCCGGCCGGTGTGGCAGGCCTCTGCACAGGTGAGCTATTTGTCACCACCCAGGGCCCCTCCTCTGAGACTGTGGGACTCTGATTCTGGGTCTTTTGTCTTCCCAGTCCGATCTCTCAGTCCTGAACATGGGTCTGAAACTTCCTCCTGAGCTCTGTGGTAAGGCTGGTTCTACCCATCAGTGAAACTGCTTGTTGGGGCCAATCTCTGGGCAGTTATATCACTGTCCTTTCATTTCCTACCCCACCCCCATAAGGGACAGACCATTATCTCCACATGAAAGGGAGGGAAATGAGGTTTAGAGAGGTTAAACCACTTGCCCAAGAGCACCAAGGCTCACATCTGCATCTACCTGACCCCAGAGCCTATGCCCTATTCCCTTCCCCTCCCGGCAGCCAGCATCTTTTCCTGGTGAGAAGGGGCTTTTGTTACCTTAATATTTGTTCACTAATATCTGTTGAGTGCTGGTCCATATATACTTTGCACATGTAACTCTATTGCAGCCCCATGTCCAGTTGAGGAAACAGCCACAAAGAGTCCTTTTCCCAGGCTTCCCCACACAGGGGATGACAGAGCTGGGATTATTTAAACCCAGGCAGACTGACTCCAAAGCCAGCACTCTAGCCTCTATGCTTCAGCCACCTCTCATTGGCATGGGGAGAGTGTAGGGACAAGAGGGACAGATAAATGCACCTGGCAGCCAGCAGGGGTGGGTGGGGGGATGATAAGTGATCCAGATAGGTGGACACCATCTAGGGTTGGAGACACTGCAGTGGGAGCCCAGGCCCAGGCCCAGGCCTAGAGACACACAGGGAAGCTGAGGGGCCTAGCCTCTGCTGTGAGGGTGTGAGGGTGGCCCAGCCACACTGGGCTCTCACCATTGCTTGAACTTCCAGCATACTCCTGCCTCAGGGCCATATACATATGGTGTTCCCTCTGCTCGTGATGCTCTTCCCTTAGATACACACCTGGGTTTCTCCCTCTTGCCCTTCCTATCTCTGCTCAGATGTCTCTCCCAGAGACCTTCCTAACCGTCCTATGTAACATAGAGCCCCGTCATGCCTGTCTCCTTATCCTTTTGTATTTCTCCTCTGACTGCTGCTTGATATGAGTTAACATATTTAACTCATCTCCCCCTCTAGAACATAAGCTCTATGAGGACAGAAACTTGGACTGTTTTGCAGCCTGGGATATTCCCAGCCCCCAGGGACAGTACCTGGCTCATAGTCTTGCTCAATAAATGTTTCTTATGTGGGTGAAGAAATGAATGAGGCAAGAGCTTAGCACCTAAAACTAAGATTTAGTGTCAAAGCAGGACCAGCTATTAGGCTGACCTGGCCAGCTCCCACCAATGTGACTGGATCCCCAAGGCTGACTCTAGCTGGGGACCAGCAGGTCCCAGCTGTACTTTTAGAGATACATGGCCACTTCAGTTGCTGTCATCAGGCACCCTCAGCAGTCAGAGGGCCATGATGTGCCATGCCAGGCAGGCTGCTGAGATTGAGTGGTGGTGTCAGGGACCCTCCTCCCAGGGCCTGGAGGGTCACCTGTACCACACTGAAGATTAGCACCACTGCAGTAGAAAAGGGAGTCCCCCTCTCTAGCAGGGCTGAATGGGGCCACTCAGCAGGTGTCTTTGTGACTGAGGAGGCAGATGAGAGGCATCCTCTCAAACTCTAGAGAATGACAAGCAGCCCTTTGACTTGTCCCTATGCCTTTGCTCGTTTCTGAAGATGAGGGGAAAATCAACTTTTCAGTAGATGAAGTGAGTAGAACTAACGGCATCATCTGCTAGCTTTGAGTCTTTGCTATAGGTGTCAGAAAATCAGCTTCAAAAGGACAGAGATTTGGCTGGTTGTGTGCGGCTGAACAAGCACAGTATTGCTGCCTAAGCCCCCACTGAATGAATGGGCTTGTTGAGTGTGTGATGTGGCAGGCTCCATCCACTGTGCCCTGCACAGAGCACTCGGTACCCTGATGCACACTGCCGTTTGGGGCCATGTAATACCCTTTACTGCGATTCCACGTGCAGCATCCCCTGGTCTCTTCCCAGAGGGCAGGGCCCTGGGCTCAGTGGACTGTTGTGGGGATTAAATGAATGATATTTGTGGGGTTTGGAGTAGCACCTGACATGAGAAGGACGTTTGCTCTTAGAATTAGCTGCTACTGTACCTATTTGACAGATGACAACCTTGAGGCTTGGTGAGGTCTAGTCAGTGAACTGCCTTAACATTTAGTCCAGAGCAATTTCCTCTGTACACACAGAAAGTGAATGGATTTGAACTGTTATCTGTCATTTTGACTTTCTTGAGCAGATGAGGGAAGGCTGTGAGCCTCTGCAGAGGGACGGCAGGTTGGTTATGGAATGGTTAAATAGGGGCAGTGCCTGTGGCTCGAGGAGTAGGGCCCCAGCCCCATACGCCAGAGGTGGTGGGTTTGAACCCAGCCCCGACCAAAAACTGCAAAAAAAGAATGGTTAAATATCACGGACCAGAGATTTGGCTTCACTGGGTGATGCTGAGGATTGCAAGAGGGCCTGTGGCTCTGCTGGCCTGCCCCACTGTGCCTGGAGCTGGAGGGTGAGAGCAACCTTGGCACACAGCCGCGATTCTGAAGCTGACAAATGCCCAGTGTTCCTGTAGACAGGCCGGAGAGATGGGGCCGCGTGGCCGAACAGCTGGGCAGAGGCTGGTGGCAGGAGGAAGCCTGAGTCCCCCTTTGTTCCTGAGCTGTCATGAGGACAATCAAAGGCACAGAGAAGCCCCTTTCCTCTCCTTCTGGGCCACAGCCCAGGATTTGGAGCTTCCTGCTTGCCAGCCAAGGAGAGTTGCTGGGAGAGCCCCAGATCGGCCCCTGCATTGAGGCTGGCGGGCAACCAGCACCCGAGGCTGCCCAGCTGAGGCAGGAACTCTTTGCTCGCACAGCCCTCTCTCCCACTTGGAGAACAGGGAGAAGAGAGCCTAAACCAGGAGGCCAAGGCCTGGACTGGAGTCCATTGCTGTTTCTCCGTGTCTGTGCGGCTCCAGGCAGGTCACCCCTCCTCCATGGTCCTTCACCAAGCTGCCATGGCAGTTCAGAGAAAGACCTTAGCTCCCTGCCTGGAAGATCCACTGTGAGAGGGAAGGGAGGGAGTCATAGCAGGTGTCCCCTGAATATTTGGAAGGAGCTGAAGGGGTATCCAGAAAGCAGAGTGAGGGCCTATTTTCAGAACTCCCTTTTCTAAAGCCTCCAAAATGAACAAGAGTCAGAAACAGGAAGGGAAATACCTTTATTAAAAGCAGACAACGGCCATGATCTCATGCCCAACCCTGAAGACTGTCCATAAAACCATGAAATCGGGGTGAAATGCAGATAGGTAAAAGCTGACACCCATCTGAACGGATGTCACAGACTGCCTTCTAGAAACAGGCAGACAGACCCAAAGTCAGACCCAGGTCCCCTAGCCCCAGCCAGCCTGACCTTGTCCCCCAGAATATATGCACACACACCACTGCCTCGAACACTGGTTCCAGTGTGGACAAGGCCGAGTGGTGCCTGGCACACAGGCCATGCTCAGGAAATGTCCAGGCTGCTGAATTCACAGCCTGTCTCAAGAGAAGCCTCACTCGTTTTTCTTTGTGGGCCTGCGGCAGGTGTTTAAGGTCTGGGCCTGATCATCAATGACCAGCTTTTGAGTTTTTGTAGAACTCCAGGTTCCATTAGATTTTCTTTTATGCACTGCACAGGCAGCCTTTTTTCTTTTGTCTGCATTCTGACTGTGGGCTTTGTGGAACACCAAGGAGCTCATCTCTTTATTATTATTGTTGTTTCAACTGCAGCAAGCCCAAATCTTTGTAGATTTCCCCTTGCACAGGCTCTTCTGTGATCTATTCATCACTGACAGGGAGCACAGAGGAATGTGTGGGGAGGGGGGCATGTAACGGTATCCTCATGGGGCACTGCCCCAGCTGACCAGGCAGGGCCCTGGGCTACTGGGCCATCTTCAGGGTGAGATGCTGGCCCTTCTGTTGGTTTGCTGTCAGGAGCACATGTGGCTTATTTTGCCCTATAGTGTACCCAGAAAAGCATGGACTTTCCACGTTGGAAGCGCAAGTGTTAAAACCATTCCTTTCATCCTCTTAGAATCTTCAGGTGATCTGAAGGAATACAAGGATATTTTGGCAATTTGAGAGTTTCATTTATGTTCTGAACCCAATGACTCTGCTGGAAAGAAAAGTATAATTTCTGAAGCTCTTTTTGGGGGAGTATGTTTTGATTCAGGGTTGTATGTTCCATGTAAATTTCTTCCCCCACATGACTACTAAGAGGAGACACCTTTTTTTTAATTGAAATTTCATTTTTTATTAAATCATAACTGTATACATTTATGGGATATAATGTGATGACTTGATATACAATTTGGAATGCTTAAATCAAACTGATATCCATAACCTCACTTACTTATTTTCTGTGGTAAGGCATTTATAATGTACTCTTAGTTGTTTTGAAATGTACCCTTGCATTGTGCATATTAGGTGAGATCCCGCCAAAAGCTCTCCCTCCTCCCTCCACTCACCTTCTCCTTTCCCCTCCCCTCTCCCTCTTCAACCCTCTTTCCTGCTGGACTATATTTGTGTTTTATCATTCGCATGAATGTGTAAGTGATTACATATTGGTTTCATAATAGTATTGAGTACATTGGATACTTTTTATTCCATTCTTGAGATACTTGACTAAGAAGAATATGTTCCAGCTCCATCCAGGTAAACATAAAAGATGTAAAGTCTCCATCTTTTTTTATGGCTTGCTTTTGTTATTTGTCTCATATCCAGACATAAAGGATGGGATAGAGGGACTGAGAGAGTTTGTTTCAAAATAAGCATACTTTAACCAGAAAACAGAATAAAATAGGGTTATTCCATTTACTAAAAGCTGTAGATAAAGATATGTGTGAAAACTTACACATGATTGAATTGGATATAGTAATTCTTACTTTAAAACATACTATTTAACCATCTTCTGAATTGAATAATTCCTTTTATTAGGCAAGATGTGATTTATTTTCTATTTTTGAATAATCTACCCGGAAATCTCTGGGAGTTACACTCATATGGTCTGTGGTTTATTGATTCCACACCTTTCTGAAAAGTGTATGTTTAAAACTATTTCTGGAAAATCGAAAGGTCATCAAGCCACACGCAATAAAGATGGTTCCAGTCCACGAACCCCTGTATCACTCTCCCTCCGGAGAAACCCTAACTGCCCCCTTCTATCATCGCCCGATCCAGCAGGAAGCAGTTAGATTGAGTCTTCACCCCTTTTCCCTAACAGCAGTTGGGGTTTCTACTCGGAGAGGGAGAATTGATGCAGGACATCTGGCACCCTAGCCAGCTCAGCGGAGCCGGCGGACCTGCCGCCTCCTCCTTGGTGGTGTTGGTGCTGCGAAAGCCAGCTGAAGAGCCAGCGGGCTGGATGACAGGCAAGGAGGGGGACCTACAACGCCCACCAGAGGCTCCAATAGCCAAAAAG
>CAUYRH010065850.1:0-30127 GCA_963574655.1 Perodicticus potto | reverse complement strand
CCGCCCGCCCGACACCCCGCCCCCCCGCTCCGGAGAGAGACGGCACCTCGGAGAGAGACGGCACGTCAGAGACAGAAGGCACGTCGGAGACAGACCTCACGTGAGAGTCAGACCGCACGTCGGAGAGAGACGGCACGTCGGAGAGAGACGGCACGTCAGAGACAGAAGGCACGTCGGAGACAGACCGCACGTGAGAGTCAGACCGCACGTCGGAGAGAGACGGCACGTCAGAGACAGCCCGGCACGTCAGAGAGAGACGGCACGTCAGAGAGAGACGGCACGTCAGAGACAGCCCGGCACGTCAGAGAGAGACGGCACGTCGGAGACAGACCACACGTGGGAGAGAGACCGCACGTCAGAGACAGCTGGCACAGCAGGAGACACTTCTGCTCTCCTTTACCTTCTCTGCACTCTCGGAGTTGCACCCAGAGAGGTCCCAAATCCTTCTAGTCTTGCTATCCTCGAGTCCAGCAAGGCAGGCTGGCTCACTGCTGAGAGCATCTGCTATGATCCTGCAAGCTGTGCCCAGGAGAATGTTCTGATCACGGAAAGCCAGAATGTTTCTGCTTAAGTAGCTTGAGGTATTGTTCTCATCTGTTACATTAAAAAAAAAAAAAAAAATTCTCTTGTAATCAAAAAAAGAAATTCATAGTGTACAAAAGTTGTTTTCTATTAAGAAATTAATTAAAATAAACCTTCAAGGGATAGCCTTCAAATACTGGCTAGGTAAATTCTTAAACTCACTAATTAATGAAAAATGTTCTTTGTCAGAAGTAACTGTATCAAAGTCCATGAGAGTTAGCAATTAAAATTATGAATTAACATTTTATTCAAGCATCATCATTCTGCATAAAGCACCTAACTCCCTCTATTGCAAAGAATTAAGAATGGCTCTTATTAATGCATTGTGCACATGCAGAAGGTACCAAAAAAATGCATGCATATTTTAATTTTTTTATTTTAGAAATGGGGGTCTCACTATGTTGCCCAGGCTGGAGTGCAGTGGCTATTCACAGGCACGATCCCACTACCCATCAGCACCAGAGCTTTCACCTGCTCCGTTTCCATCCCTGGGCCAGTTCACCCCTCTTTAGGCAACCTGGTGCCCCCACTCCCGGGAGGTCATCATATTGATGCCAAACTTAGTGCGTACACCTGATCAGCACAGTGCACTACAGCCCAGAACTCCTGGACTCGAGTGATCCTCCTGTCTCAGCCTTCCAAGTAGCTGGGACTACACACATGTGCCACTGCGAATATTAAATTTGTAATGCTCAATATACACTGATAGTATTTGCTATCTTGTGTATTATATCTTGTGTCTCTTCCAACTGCACAAGTCAAAAGTGGCTTCAGTATTACAATTTTAATAGAATTTTTCCTTTATTAAAATGTGTACATGTATTTGGCATCTTCTGTACACTAATAACTCAGAGTAGATTTTAAAATTGATACTGTGGCGTTTAGCTGATAAAACCAACAGACATGGCTATATTTAAAGTGCTAGTTGAGGTGACCCACACCTGTAATCCCAGCTCTCTGGGAAGTTGAGACAGGAAGATCCCTTGAGCACAGAAGTTTGAGACCAACCTGAGCAAGAGCAAGGCCCTGTCTGTAGTAATAATAGAAAAATTAGCCAGGCATAGTGGTGGGCACCAGTAGTTCCAGCTACTCAAAGGCTGAGACAGGAGGATGGCTTGAGCTCAGGAGTCTGAGGTTGCTGTGAGCTATGATGCCATGGCACTCCAGGGGACAGAGTAAGACTCTCTCTTAAAAATAAATTAATAAATAAAATAAAGTTCTATTTCTGCTTTTTACCAGGTGGGTCTAGGCAAGAAGCTTAGCCAAATTTGGTCAAACTGCAGCATCTGGGAGTACAATAATGATGTGAAACACTAGCAAGCCTCATCAGCCACACATCCTACTTCTGTTCTACTTTAAAGAACAGTTCTCTGCCAGAGTTGTCTCAGACACAGGACCACAACTACTGGCCCTGCTTATCTCATCAGTCTGCAACAAACTATAACCATATGTTCACTATAGAATTATTATTGTTAGAATTATTATTTATTGTCGTGCTAGTATCTTAGCATCCAGCAAACTCTTCCTCCCTACCTCACCCCCCAAAATCCCTTAGAAAATTATCTAAGCACTTGTAAGGATGACCTTCTTCTTCCTTTCTTACGGAGTCTCATTGTGTCACCTAGGCTGAAGTGCAGAGGCATGATTACAGCTCACTACAGCCCTCAGCTCCGGGGCTCTAGCAATCCTCCTGCATCAGCCTCCCCAGAGCTGAGACTACAAGTGTGCTCTACCAGCCCTGCGAGGGTGCCCTCTGACCCTGGCATTGGTGTGCAGATATTTCTCTTCTTAGTACCTCACTGAGACGGGGTGCTCACTAAGCAGAGTGCTCCTCCAGCCCATGATCTGTCTTGCTGGACAGCCAGCCTGGGAGCATGGCAAGAGCATGGATAACTAAAGTGCTACCATGCTGGACACGGGCAGCAGGACCCATGCCCAGGAAAGCATTTCTCCCCTCAGTCTCAGAGGTCACATTACTAGGAAAAAGAGAAGAAAGAAGGACAAAAGCCCTGCATGTTTACTTTTTTTCATCTTACGTATAAGCTTAGAATTTCCAAACTAACTAAACTATTAGACCCATAATTTGGTTGATTAAATGTTAAAGATAAAAGTTTTAATTTCCATTTTATTTTGTAATAAAAGCTCCAATGTCATATTCAAAAGCATGACTAGAACACAAAGGACTCCCCCTCTTTTGCTCTCTTCCCAAGGAAATGACATCATTCTCCTAGCACACTTTGCTAATTTACTAGAACTACCATACAGGGTTACCTCCGTAAAATCAGATGAAGCCTTACAAAGAACCATCTTGAAAGACACACAAGGAAGCAGATGAAACAGCACTTGTAAGTGTGTATGCACGACGGCAGGCTAATTACCCAACAGAGAGATTGTCTTCAGCACAGCACGGATCTGCTCGGGGGGCTGCTGGGCCCGGCTCCGGCCCTGGCTCAGGCGGCAGTAACTCTGCACCCACCTCACCAGACACTCCTCTCGTGTTTTCGACTCTTTGTACAGTTCTTTTAACAGTTTCATGGCAAGTGAGAAGTTGTTCTGTATTAACAGAAGAAAAAGAGGAAAATGGGGTGCTGTCGTACAGGAGACAGTTTAGAAATTAAACTGCTTCACAAAAGTGGCAAGCGGGCCCCTCCCCTGTGCACACCACCACCCACGGCCTAAGAGCATCCAGTCCATTTCCTCAGCTTCAGTTATGAAGATGTCTTTTTAGTCATCACTGGGATATAATTCCTATTTAGAGAGTACAATTCAGCCTTTTTAGTCTATTTACAAAGTTGGGTAGCAACCATGGCTAACAAATGCCAGAATATTTTCAACATCCCGGAGAGAAACCCTCTGCCCATAAGCAGTCACTTCTCACTCCCTCTTGCCAGTAGCCACCACTAATCTGCCTCTGCCTCTACAGATCTGCCTAGTCTGGGCATTTCAGAACCATAGTATCACAGAACTTGTGGTTTTGCGGCTGGCTTCTTTTACTCATATGACGCCGTCCAGGCTCACCCGTGCTGCTGCACACATTAGCGCTCCCAGCTTCTCACGTCCAGTGGGGGTTCCATACACCTACTGATGAATACTTGGATCATTTCTACCTTTTCAGCTACTTCAAGTAATGCCACTGTGATTATTTCTGTATAAAATAGCCGGGCGTGGTGACGTGCGCCTGTAGTCCCAGCTACTCGGGAGGCTGAGGCAAGAGAATTGCCTAAGCCCAAGAGCTGGAGGTTGCTGAGAGCTGTGACTCCACAGCACTCTACTGAGGGCGATAAAGTGAGACTCTGTCTCTACAAGAAAAAAAAGTCTGTGGGTGTATGCTTTCGCTGTTCTTGGGTACAAACCTAAGGCGTGGCAAGTCTGTGTTTAGCTTTTTGGGGAACATCCAGGCTGTTTCCCACAGTAGATACACCATTTTTCCCATCAGCAACGTGTGAGGGTTCCAGTTTCTCCACATCCTCACCAACACTTGGTATCATCCATCTTTTTAATTCTAGCCGTCCAACCAGGTGTGAAGTAGTGTCTCATCATGATTCTGAGCTGTGTGTCTCTCACATGCTACCCGCCATCTCCTCATTGGTGATGCTGAGCCTCTCCCCACATGCTGCCCGCCATCTCCTCATCTGAGATGCTGAGCCTCTCCTCACGTGCTACCCGCCATCTCCTCATTGGTGATGCTGAGCCTCTCCTCATGTGCTGCCCGCCATCTCCTCATCTGTGATGCTGAGCCTCTCCTCACATGCTACCCGCCATCTCCTCATCGGTGATGCTGAGCCTCTCCTCATGTGCTGCCACCATCTCCTCATTGGTTATGCTGAGCCTCTCCTCACATGCTGCCCGCCATCTTCTCATCTGTGATGCTGAGCGTCTCCCCATGTGCTGCCCGCCATCTCCTCATTGGTGATGCTGAGTGTTTCCCCACGTGCTGCCGCCATCTCCCCATTTGTGATGCTGAGCCTCTCCTCACGAGCTCCCCGCCATCTCATCTGTGATGCTGAGCATCTCCTCACATGCTGCCTGCCATTTGTTTATCTTCTCTGGAGAAATGTCTACTCAAAACCTTTAATCAGGTTGTTTAACTTTCTGTTGTTCAATTGTAAAGCATTCTTTATATAATCTCAATACCAGCCCTTATCAGGTTCAAGATCTGTAAATATCTTCTCCCATTATTTGGTTGTCTGAGATACAAAAGCTTTTATCTCTGAGGCTGTACAACCAACCTACTTTCTGTTTGATTTTTATGCAGATGTCTTTCAAGCTGTGTAGTACACTCTAATTCTCTCCCATACTGCAAAAGACATTTTCATCAGATCCCAGTCTTCCTAATCACTGGAAATCCAAGTTGCCTGCAGCTGAGCCGTCCCATCATTTCCAGCACCTGGGGCCTCCCACATCCCCTCACAGAGTCTCTTGCACGCTGCTCAATCCCGCCCACACTTTCCTAACATGAGGCATCCTGGTCTCTCTCTGCCTCTGCTTTCCCCTGGGCAGCCAGTCTCCCAGTGGGCCAGCACACTTGGAGAGCCTTCTGTCATCTCCTTCTCCCTGCAGGATACAGTCTCCAGCCCGATGCAGAAGCTGGGTACAACGTGACCCTTTGAAAACCCACCAAGAGGCCCTGCGCCCCTCTGTGGGAGTAGGCTCTGCCTTTCCCAGCACTTCACCTCCATGCTCTTGTGTGCACATTTTTTCACATTAGGAATACTTTTCTCTTTTTCCCACATCTAAACCCTTCCACCCCCATAAAGCAGAATCCCCTCTGCCTCAGGAGGAAGCTCTTTTCCCCAGGCTCTCCTAACCTCTCCTGTCTTCACCCATCTGTGCTGCTGTGGTCATGTGTGCACCCTGACTGTCTGCCCTTCACACCGGCCAGCAGCCACAGGGGCAGGGACCATGTCTCTCTCTCATCATGACCCCAAACCCTTCACCACAGTGTCCTAAGCTCAAATCAGTCCTTCTGCTTGCCTCCTAACTTGCCTCACCTCTTGGGAGCTGCACCTCTATCTTGGGCTGCTCTGGGTTGGGTTTACTTTGCAATATAAAAATTCTTAATTGATATACAACTACTCAAAGCAAAATTTATGAATAAGCATTTAAGCCTACAAAACAGAAATATTAACTATTGCCACTAGAATAACATCCTTTGCAATACAATTGATACAGGGTCATTAAAATATTAAAATATGATTTAATATATCCAAACAGATCATATGTAACTTTTAAGCAATACTTTAATATTCAGAACCATTCTTATTATTATTATTGTTGTTTTTTTTTAAGAGACAGAGTCTCACTTTATCGCCCTTGGTAGATTCCCATGGCATCACAGCTCACAGCAACCTCCAACTCCTGGGCTTAGGCGATTCTCTTGTCTCAGTCTCCCGAGTAGCTGGGACTACAGGTGCCCACCACAATGTCCAGCTATTTTTTGTTGCAGTTTGGCCGGGGCTGCTTTTGAACCTGCCACCCTCAGTATATGGGGCCAGTGCCCTACCCATTGAACCACAGATGCCGCCCAGAAAGAGCCTTATTATTAATTGACAGATTTGTACAAACCAAATCTTTTGTTAAATGAGATCAAATCTCACATTAGGTTTAATTTTCAAATAACAAATACTAGTCATTTTGAAATGATCGGCAGGCATACAATGAACTTCAGAGGCTTTTAGGATAATTTTAAATCTGTGTTTCTTCAAGTTCATCTATAAAGAGAAAAAAACTTGTTACCTACTCAATTATTTTAAAGCTTCAGATTTTAAAGGAAAGCAAAGTAAGATGCTAACTCAGGAAGACCCTGAGTGATATGGGAGCAGAGACTGAGCGCCAACCTGCTTCCGTGCACTTTCCACCATCGCCATTTTCATGGAGAACTTGCAGCTCTGGATCAGGGACTTGACATCTTCCTGCTCAGGTGCGTCCCTGCCGTCTCTGGGGTCCTTATCTCCATCCACGTTCATGCTGTGATCATCTGGAAGACAAGGCAGCTTCTCTTCTATTTTGCTAAGAAAGAAACATCTACACAAAACAAGGAAAAATGAAGCTTAATATCAGAGACTCATAAAGGAACTCTTTGACAGACAAGAAGCTACTGGATAGTAACCCCAGACAGAAATTCTACAATTTTTAAATTTTGCTCACATTTAAGCCATATGTGAATAGTGTAGGTAGTGGACTTACTTTCCATTTTAATAAATCAACTCTTTAAAGAACACCAAGAATATTTCAACAGAATTTTCAAGACATCACTGAGTGCTTCCATTTCCACAAAATAAAGCATTAAACACATAACTGTTCCTGATTAATGATGACATAGTCTGTGTTGAGTCGAAAGCCATTTTTCTTCTTTTATAACTCTCAATCTAAGGTCCTGTCTATACCCAAAGGTGAAAAACGGAAGGCTGCAAACAGGCTATAAATCATCACTGAGAATTTTAAAAGACAATGCCAGGTTATTATAAAATTATTTTTATTTATATTGTAATTTACACATTTGACTTTAAGGGAGTTCACTTCCATTAACATCAGTACCACCAACAAAAAGCTTTAACATATACAGTCCATCCCTGATGAATAACCAATTTTCTGTTGTACATCCAGGAACCAATTTCTAATTTTCTTACAATACTGAGGCCAGATAAACCAGCATGCCTCACATCTCTTTTTTGCTCTATGCTTCTCACCTCAAACCAGTGCCTTCCTCCAAAGATGCTACTGGTTTTAAGCTTTCATTATGTTTAATCATAAGGCTAGACATGTAAAGGTGGTCCAGGATGGGCACTTTTGAGGCCAGGAGCCTGGGTAACTAATGAGACCTATCTCTACAAAAAATTGCAAAATTGAAAAAAATTTTTTTTTAAAAATTGCAAACTTAGCTGGGCAAGGTGGTGTGTGCCTGAGGTCCCAGGTACTCAAGAAGCTGAGGTGGGAGGATTGCTTGAGACCAGGAGGTTACAGTGAGCTGTGATCACTACACTCTAGTCTGGGTGATTAAGTGAGACTGTGGCTTAAAAAAAAAACCAAAAAGGATAAAATGGTCCTTGATTAATAACTGAATAAAATGATGAATGAAAGAATCCTTAAGTGTCACCAGCGTGAGGAAAGTGCTCCGGATCTCAGAAGGGCAGAGGTGGGGCCCAGTCACACAGAACCCTCCTGGGCTGTGGGGAGCACACTCAGCACAGGGGCTGAGCTGCTAAGTCTAAGGTAGAGGGAACAAATCAAAGGCGGAAAGAGCCATACTACACGTCGTACTCGTAAATGAAATCGAGGAGGACAGAGCCAGGAAGAGAACCATCTTTTCTAAAAACAACAGAGTCTCAATCAGCATCAGGAAGCTTGCGAGCCTCTCCTAGCACAGGGCCCGGCAGCTCAGCCCTCTACGGATGACAACCAGCCTCCAGGCCAAACCTGCTGCAGCTCCTCAAGAGCTCTGACAGTAAACAAAAGATGGCAGGCTGTGTGTGCGGGGAAACTGGAAGTGGGAAAAGGGTCTACACTGTTGGGATGTGTTTTTTATTTCTTCTTTTTTCATGTGTTATGAGGTGACTGCAGCTGTGAGGTGGGGTAGCAGTTCGAGTGACTGAGACCCAGGAGAAAGCACTGCTGTTGCATTCTGCCCCCGGGAACCTGGAAAGAAGCTCAGGCCAAGTCCCAGTTACTCAGGAGGAATTGCTTGAGACCAGGAGTTGGAGGCTGCAGTGAGCTCTGATGATGCCACTTTACTCTAGACGGGGTGACAGAGTTAAGACTCGGTCTCAAAAAAAAGACAATGACAGAAAACTCCCCAAAGTTGGTTACATAAATGTACAGATTCAAGAAACATCGTGACTCTTAAATAAGATAAATTCAAAGAAAACCAAACTAGGTGAGGCACAGTATCTCACGCCTGCGATTCTAGACCTCTGGGAGGCCAAGGCAAGAGCATCCCTTTAGCTCAGAAGTTCAAGACCAACCTGAGCAAGAGCAATACTCTGTCTCTACTAAAAATGGAAAAATTAGGCTCAGCGCCAGTAGCTCAGTGAGTAGGGCGCCAGCCACATACACCAAGGCTGGTGGGTTCGAGCCTGGACCAGGCCTGCTAAACAACAAGGACAGCTCCAATCAAAAAACAGCTAAGCCTTGTGGCAGGCACCTGTAGTCCCAGCTACTTGGGAGGCTGAACCAAGAGAACTGATTAAGCCCAAGAGTTTGAGGTTGCTGTGAAGTGTGACACTGACACTCTACCGAGGGTGACGTAGACATAGTGAATTTGTCTCAAAAAATAAATTAATTAAATAAAATAAAAATAGAAAAATTAGCTGGACATTATGGCTGGCACCTGTAGTACCAACTACTCAGGAGCAGAGTTTGACATTGCTGTGAGCTATGATGCCACAGCACTCTACCCAGGGTGACAGAATGAGACTCTGTCTCAAAAAAAAAAAAGAAAGTAAAGAAAAGAAAATCAACTTACCTAGACACATCATAATCAAATTGCTGATAACCAGTAACAAAGAAAAAAAATTTTAAAGCATCAAGAAAAATACAACATATCACATACAGGGTAACAAGCTTAAATGACCATAATTTTCTCTTCAACATGGAAGCCAAAGATACTGCTTAGGGCAAAGGGCAAAGAGAATCTCTTCAGCATTCTACATCCAGAGAAAATATCCCTCAGGAATGACAGTGAAATAAGGATACCTTCAGAGAAAGAAAAAAACTGGCAGAATTCATCACAGGTAGGCCTACATTATAAGAACTGCTAAAGGAAAATGATCAGAGGAAAACCCTCATACAACTTTAGAATTACATGTGATTCTTTAAACTAAAATTATAACACTATTTAGTACTATTTAGTAGTGTTTTCATTATATGTTATTTCACATATATATATGAGAAATCTACACACACAATATATATATCATTACTTCCTAATGTTAAAAGGGGAATTTATCCATGTTTATGTGCCTAATAACAGAGCCAAAATACAGTAAGTAAAAACACAATCAAAAAGAGAAACAGAAATTTCTGCAATCAGATTTTCATATCCCTAACTTAGCAGTGTGGAACTAGGTAACCAAACACAACAGTAATGACACAGATTTTAAAGCACTACTGACCAACTGATCTAACCGAAATCTATACACCACTATGTCCGGAACTACAGCATGTAGATTTTTCAAGTTTATAGGCTACATTTACTAAAATCAACCATCTGTTGGGTCATAACGTAAGTCTCAACAAACATAAAAGGACAGAAACCACAAGAGAATTAGCTTAGAAATCAGTAATAGCAAGAGAGCTAGAAAACCCACTTACTTTAAAACACTTTTAAATATTTCACAGAACAAAAAGGAGGTCACGTGGAAATTAGCAACTAGCTGATGTAGATGAGGAGAGAGGGTGGAACTGTGCAGAGTGACGTGGAGACATCTAAAAGAGCTAGAGGCAGACCTGTCTTTTGATTCAGCAATCCCACTGCTGGGCATTTACCCAGAGGAAAAAGACATTTTATAAAAAACATACCTGGACTTGAATGTTTACAGCAGCACAATTCACATTTGCAAAGATAAGAAACAACCCAATTGCCCATCAATACGTGAGTGAATTAACAAAATGTAATATATATGTACCATGAAGTGCTTCTCAGCCATTAAAAAAAAAAAAAAAATTGTATTAACTTGGACAAAAGTGGAAACCATTCTTCTAAGTGAAGTATCACAAGAATGGAAAAACAAATACCACATGTACTCACTATTAAATTGGAACTAATCAACACATGAAAATAACACCCATCAAACATAAAGGAGGTTGGGGGCGGCGCCTGTGTCTCAGCGAGTAGGGCCCCATATACTGAGGGTGGTGGGTTCAAACTCGGCCCCAGCCAAACTGCATCAAAAAATAGCCAGGCCTTGTGGCGGGCGCCTGTAGTCCCAGCTACTTGGGAGGCTGAGGCAAGAGAATCGCCTAAGCCCAGGAGCTGGAGGTTGCTATGAGCTGTGACTCCATAGCACTCTACCGAGGGTGACAAAGTGAGACTCTGTCTCTACAAAAAAAATAAATAAATAAAAAAAATAAAAGAGGTTGGGCGGCGCCTGTGGCTCAAAGGAGTAGGGTGCAAGCCCCATATGCCTGAGGTCTCGAGTTCTAACCTGGCCCCCGCCAACAACTGCAAAAAACAAAAAAAATTTCCACAAAGCCAAAACTTGGACTTTTGAAAAGATCAACAAAACTGATAAAGGTATACTGAGACAAATCAAGGAAAAAAAAAAGAAAAAAAGAGAGAGAAAGAAGACAAATCACTAACATCCAGAAAGAAAAAAGGGTTCCTACCACAGCTACCACAAATAGTAAAAAGGATAAAAGAATGATGTGAATAAATGTATGCTAACAATTTGACAATTTGGATAAAATGGACAAATTTTTCTTAAAAAAATAAGGGAGGCAAGCATTTTTAAAAAGTTATTGAAAAATATATTTTAATATAATTGACACAAAAAGAAATAGGACATTCAAATTCCCTATCTGTATCCACCAATGAAATTACATACATTTAAAAAAATCTTTCCCAAACTCCAGGTCCAAAGAGTTTTACTAGTGAATTTTATCAAGTAAGAAATAATAAAGATCTTGTACAAATAAGAAATAGAGAGAAGGAAACAGGCCCAGTTCATCTCACGAATCCACTACAACCCTAATATCAAAACCTGACAAAGATACAACAAAGAGAATCACAGTCCAATATTCCACCTGACTCTAGATTCTAAAATTCTTAACATTGTTTGCAAAAATATATAAAAGGAATAATTGTGATCATAAAGGGTTTACCCCTGAAGTATGAGACTAGACTCACATTTAAAAAGCAATCACTGTAATAACATACCACAAACACAATACAGGAGAAAAGCAGCATGACCAATTAAACCTATGCCAAAAAAGCAATTGATAAAATGCAGCACCCATTCAGGATAAAAGAAAACTCTCAGAAAACTAGGAACAGAAGAGAATCCCCTCAGTCTGATAAAAGGAATCTACAAAAAACTACATCATTCTTAAAGATGAATGAGTGAAGTGTCTTTACTCCTATCAGAAATAAGACTAAGATGTTCATTTTAGCCTCATTTTTAAGACTGTGTACTGAAGAGACCTAACCATTGAACAAGGTAAGAAAAAGAAAGAAACAGCATAAAGTTCAGAAAGGAAGAAGTAAAAGTAACCCTATTTGCAGATACGACTATTTACACAGAAAATCCCAGGGAGTCTATAAAACTTGAACCAAAATTAATAAGTGAAGTTAGCAAAGACAAAAAGTTAATATGTAAAATGCAACTGTACATCAGCAGTAATTGGAAAATACAATTTTAAACAAAACTTCCATTTTAAGGGTGCTGAAAAACACAAAAAACCTTGGAATAAATCTCTCAAAGCTTTCCATACTGAAAAAATACAAGTCACTGAAATTAAAGACCTAGGTAAACAGAGACAGACCCTACTCATGAACTGGGTAACTCTATGGATAAGATGGCAATTGCCCTAAATATGGTCATTACAATAACCCAATCAAAAATCTCAGTAGTTGTTTTTGGGAGAAATTTCTACAATGCAAATATAAATGCAAATTACTTAAAATAAAATGATTTTCATAAAGAAAAACAGAGTTGAAGAACTCATCCTACCTGATTTCAAGACTACTAAAGCAACATCAATGAAGTCAGCTTCACAACACAAAAAGGTAAGTAAAGAATTAGACCAGAGCACCCAGAAACTGGCTGACATAAAAATGGTCACCTGAAAAAAAAAAAAAGTAAATAAAATAAAAAATAAGGGCGGTACCTGTGGCTCAAGGAGTAGGGTGCCGGCCCCATATACCGGAGGTGGAGGGCCGGCCAAAAAATGCAAAACAAAAAAAAAAAAAAAAAAGGGTCACCTGACTTCAAAAGAGAAAGCAAACCAATTCGGTTGCAGTAAGAAAGACATTTGAACAGAGGATACATAAGTACGTGTCTATATGGAAAAAGTCTGTCTGTCTCACATCAATCACAAAATTATTTTCCGTAGGCCAGGCATGGTGGCTTTGGAAGCCCAAGTGGGTAGGATCATTTTAGGCCAGGAGTTTGAGGCCAGCCTGAGCAACCCCATCTCTGCCAAAAAAATTTTTTTTAATTAGCCAGGCATGATAGTGCAGGCCTATAGTCCCAGCAACTCAGGAGGCCAAGGCAGGAGGATCACTGGAGCCCAGGAGTTCCAGTCTGGGTGACAGAGCAAGACTGCCTCTTCAGGGGAAAAAAAAAAAAAAAGAAAGAGAGGAACTTTACCTAACAAATGCAATCAGTGTAAAAAAAAAAAAAAAGAAAGAAAACTTCTAGGAGATCTAAAATTATAACATTTCTAGAAGAAAACAGGAGAATAACTTCCAAGATAAGCCTTGAAAATGAGCTTGAAGGGCTCTCACTGCCAAATCTGATATAACTGAACACAAAATGAATAAGGACAGTAATGGGTTATATCCCATTAAATAAACTGAGATCCACAAGTCCATTTTAATAATTTTTAAAAAGTAAATAAATAAATAGATGGGAGAGAGGAGGGTGCTTCCATTTGGTAAGATGTAGACAGATAATCATGGAATGAATGGTGGAGTTAGAAGTTATTATTTTGGGCTTGGCGCCTATAGCACAATGGTTACGGCGCCAGCCACATACCCAGAGGGTGGCGGTTCAAACCCAGCCTGGACCAGCTAAAAAACAACTGCACCAAGAAAATAGTCCGGCATTGTAGCAGGTGCCTGTAATCCCAGCTAGTTGGAAGGCTGAGGCAAGAAGAATTGTTTAAGCCCAAAGAATTTGAGGTTGCTGTGAGCTATGAGGCCACGGCACTCTACCAAGGGCAACATATTGAGACTCTGTTTCAAAAAAAAAAAAAAAATTATTATTTTGCAACCATTATTGTCAAGGCTCATTTGTGCCAAATCGTCCAAAAAATTGAAAATACAGAGGGGCAAATCTTATGACAAGTAACTCACACATTACATAAAATGTGGCATCACACAGCAGGGAGACCAGATGATATTGTAACAAGATAATCAAAATTACAATCACCAGAACAGGACAGGTGGACATGTGCCCACATGTGACGTGCTAGCCTGAGAGAAAAGAGTATTCTGACCAGCGGGGAATCACACATGTCTCATCAGAAGTAAACACAAGACAAACCCAAACCAAGGAATATTCTTTAACAGTAGCAATGTCATAAAACACAAAGGGAAGATGAGAAATTGTTCAATATTAAAGGAAACTAAAAAGATGCCTCAACCAAACGCAATCCAAGAGTTTAGATTGGATCCTGTCCTGAAGGGGGAGACACACAGGACATTAGAGGGACAAACGACACAACTGAAATTGGGCTGCAGATTAAAAACAAAAGCACTGAAGTTGATCTCTGAGTTGTGAATGAGACCAGAGAACACTTTTCCTCGGGAAATGCTCACTGATACACAAAGAGGCAAAGAGAGCTGGGCACACTGCACTGTGATTTAGCCCTCTGTGAAGCCAAAGTAGGAGGATCACCTGTCGCCAGAAGTTTTGAGACTAGCTTAGACGACACAGCAAGACCCTGTCTCTACAGAAAAATTTCATTTTAAAATAGCTGGGCATGGTGGTAAGCACCTGTAGTCCCAGCTACTTGGGAGGCTGAGGCAGGAGGATCATTTGAGTTCAGGCATATGAGGTTTGCAGTGAAGTATGACTGTGATGCTATACTCTGGCCTGGATCACAGAGGAAGACCCCAACTCAAGACTGGCAGACAGATAGATAAATTTTAAAAAGAAGCAAAAGGGCGAGGTGTGGTGGCTCACATCTGTAATCCCAGCATTCTGGGAGGCTGAGCAGGTGGACTGCTTGAGCTCACATGTTTAAGAGCAGCCTAGCAAGAGTGAGACACCATCTCTAAAAGCGGAGCACTGTGGTGGGCGCCTGTAGTCCCAGCTACTTGGGAGGCTGAAGTAAAAGGATTGCTTGAGCTCAGGAGTCTGAGGTTGCTGTGAGCTGTGACACCACAGCGCTCAATCAGGAGCAAGAAAATGAGACTCTGTCTCAAAAAAAAAAAAAAAAAAAAACAAAAAAGTGGCAAAAGGACATGATGTGTGCAATATAAATGCTCCAATGGTTCAGAATATAAATATGTATGTCTGGGAGAAAGGGAAAGAATAAAAAGGTTAATGTAGCAAAGTGTTATAAAAAGCTAGTGAACCTGGGTAAAAGGCACATAGAAATTACCACTTTTTTCTTATATCTTTTCTATAAAAACTTATCTCAAAATAAAATTTTACAAAAAGTGGGTAAATAATAGGGTAACACTGTACCTGGGGTCAGAGTCCTACAGTTCTATTTCCTGTGGACATCTGTACAAGATAAATCACAATCTCTGATCCTACTGCCTGTTCCCTACAACAGAGGGCCACTACCTGCCCTGCAAATTCCACAGGAGCAGATGAGGACGGGGAAATGATCTCAGAGCTGGGAAAGTAACACACAGTTGGGTATTGCAGCATCAAGGTGGATGTCAAAAACCCAATTTTAGTAACAGAATAGTGAAAGTCATTACTCAGTAGTCCTGATTGCTGTCATCCCACTACTTAAAGTTCAGCCATCAGAGAGAAGCAGGTGTACCCTGTCCGCCCACCACCCTCCCATGCTCCCCAAAGCACACACATGACCACAACCGGTGCCACAGTGCCCGGAGCACCGAGGGAGGGCACCCTGCAGGCAAGCAGGGCACTGTGGACGTGAAGGGTCCCGTCAGAAGAGCTCACCCGGGAAGTAAGAGGGCGGATAGGTAGTTACACTAGACTTAAACCCACACTTTCCTGAACCATGGTTTGGAAGAAAAACCATACTAGCAATTTCAAAAAAGAATCCACATTTGACTCAAAAGAAGCACATCTTACCGATTTGTAATGATGTCATCCCAGATGTTTATTGGGTCCATTTTAACATCTGGATATCTGTTCATCCAGGTTTTTAAAAGTCTCTTAAGGGGAGCTTGAGATGATAAATTACCTAAAAATAATATTTGTGGATGATCATGTCCTCAGCTCAATGACAAGACCTACTGACAAAGTGAGGTCATCACTAGTAAATAAGACCCAATCCAAACTTCTTGTCTAAATTAAAAATAAAAATCCCATCTTTCCCCTCATAAAAAACAAAGTCATCATACTAAATCTAATATATTCTGAAATTAAAACCCAATTGCTGCACCCTCCACCTTCTAAGACTCTATTTTGAAATAAAAATTATTTTTTAAAAAAGAAAAAATTGGGTGGCACCTGTGGCTCATGGAGTATGGCACCGGCCCCATATAACGAAGGTGGAGGGTTCAAACCCAGCCTCAGCCGAACTGCAAAACAGAAAAATAGCCAGGTGTTATGGTGGGCACCTGTAGTCCCAGCTACCCAGAAGGCTGAGTCAGGAGAATCACCTGAGCCCAGGAGTTGGAGGTTGTTGTGAGCTGTGTGACACCACGGCACCCTACTGAGGGTGATAAAGTGAGACTCTGTCTATACCAAAAAAAAAAAAAAAGAAGAAGAAGAAAGAAAAAATCTCATTTGCTTAAGAATCTAGAATAAAGATGGAAAAGCAAACATACACTATTCTTAAATTTACCACACGTCTATAACCCTTCACCTCCAATTTTAAAATCTAAAAAGCACTAAATGCTGGGCGGTGGCTCATGCCTGTGATCTCAGCACTCTGGGAGGCCAAGGCGGGTGGATTGCCTGAGCTCAAGAGTTAGAGACCAGCCTGAGAAAGAGTGAGACCCTGTCTCTAAAAATAGCCAGGCATTGTGGCGGGTGCCTGTAGTCCCAGCTACTCAGGAGGCTGTGGGAAAACTTCTTGAGGCCATGAGTTTGAGGTTGCTGTGAGCTATGATGCCATAGCACTCTACCCAGGCAACAGAGACCCTGTCCCAACAAAACAACAACAAATCACTAAAACAAAAACAAAAATAAGACCCAGGTGACTCAGCGCCTGAAGCGAAGTGGCTAGGGCGCCAGTCACATACACTGGAGGTCACAGGTTTGAACCCAGCCCAGGCCTGCCAAACAACAACAACTACAACAAAAAAAATATAGCTGGGCACTGTGGCAGGTGCCCGTAAATCCCAGCTACATAGGAGGCTGAGGCAAGAGAATTGCTTAAGCCCAAGAGTTTGAGGTTGCTGTGAGCTGTGACACTACAGCACTCTACCAAGGGAGACATAGTGAGACTCTGTCTCAAAAAACAACAACAACGGGACGGCGCCTGTGGCTCAGCGAGTAGGGCGCCGGCCCTATATGCCGAAGGTGGCGGGTTCAAACCCAGCCTCGGCCAAACTACAAAAAAAAAAAAAAAAAAAAAAAAAAAAAATAGCTTGGTGTTGTGGCGGGCGCCTGTAGTCCCAGCTACTCGGGAGGGTGAGGCAAGAGAATTGCCTAAGCCCAGGAGCTGGAGGTTGCTGTGAGCTGTGTGACACCAGGACACTCTACTAAGGGCGGTAAAGTGAGACTCTGTCTCTACAAAACAATAACAACACCACCACCACAACCCAGGTAATATTGATAAAGAGATTAAATAGCTCCTGGAAAGTTGAAAGAACCTCCTAAATACATGTCACTGAGAGTAAGTACTTGAAAAATAATTCTCCAAATGTAAAATACAGAACAATTAGGTAGAGACATATGAATACCAATTTTTATTAGCATTGTAAAATGTCTTTCATAATTACTCTTAATTATCAGGATAAAAACTGAAATTCAGATTTGCAACCGAGACATTTTACCTTCAAAAGATGTCCTCTTTCCCTCAGACTCCCTTAGGCCCCAGGGCCTTTCTGGTCTGCACTCCCCTTGACCCTCCCTCTGGAGTCATCCCACCTGCTGAGAGCTCTGTCAGACCAGCCAGTATATTTTATTTTGACCCAGAAAAATACACTTTCATTAAGCAAAAAAAAATTAGATACTATAACTCTTCTATAATTATAAGTGAAAACATTCATGGTAGATTTAAAAAATTACCTTCTTTGCTTATAAAGCTGATAAACTCCTGAATTTCTGTTAAAGCTTGTACAGACTGCAGTTTGGTGAGTCTGCTTCTGTGTAAGAGGGTGTCAATGCTAGAATAATTCTAAAGAAAAGGCATTTAGTACTTTCGCAAATTAAGTTTTCACTTTAAATTTTTAATAGTTCTCTAAAACATGAAATACAGCAACTACTCTATAAATATATCAATTATCCAATGTGTCCGAGTGGTTAATAATTAGGTCATAGAAAAAATTTTCAAATGGTTTAGTTTTACAAAATAATTTCAATCACATTTTAGTTCAATAAAATCAATAAAATGAACATAATCAAGCTATCACTGCTTCTATTTGCCACCAATTTAAAAAATACCCCAATATCCTATAACGTAAAATTGCCAAGCAAAGAAGTCAGTTGCTCCTTCTCCGATAAACTTCCTCTTGAGTAAACTACTCATCGAGTTCAAAATGGCTGAATGAAAATTAGATTAACGAGTGAGTGTGCCTCTATGCTAGGTGTTGTCAATGGGCTCTACCCTTCCGAAGACTCTCTGAAGGGCAAAAGATAAAAAAACAGAAAAACACACAGGCAAGGATCTTCTCCAGAAAGATCCAAACTTCTGTTCCACTACTCCAAAGAAAAGCCTATTCTCGTGTTAACAGGAAGAGACAATAAGAACTAAAGAAAAACAAAAAATGCAACTTTTTAAAACAGAAAGGGAAAATTTTTCAAAAGGCATTAAGACAAGGACAGAACGCAGAACTCTAACAGAAGAAGCTAGAAGAACAAAGAGGAGGGATGGGTGACACGAAAGAAAACTTGGAAATTTCTCCTTGTTGAATTTTTTCATGAGTTTACTACCTTTTAAAAATATCACAAAATGGCACATTTCAGACAGGTGTGCATTACCTGCATAAAAGCCCGAATGCCCTTCTCGACGTAGTACTGGGCTCTGGCCACGTCGTCCTGCAGGAGGTAGAGCAGGCTCAGCTCCTGACTGTACTGCAGCTCCAGCAGTGCCTTGCGGAGCTCCACCTGCATGGCCTCGTCCACGAACGTCAGCAGGGTCTGGTCCCCCTCACCCCGCAGCAGCAGCTTCAGCTTGCTGCGGATCAGGTAAGGCAGGTATGTTTCCTGAGGAAAGGGAAAATCCACCTGTAACTTCATAAAGCTGATTTAAGCATGTCTATTTTATTTCTGTAATATCTTTTGCTCTAATTTTATAGTTTAAGACTTAAAGCCAAAGTGATGATGTTTGATGCTTCAAACCTAAAACTACCATTTTAGAAACAAGTTCATCTAAAATAGCTTCTTTTGTAACTGCAAAATATACAGGAGTATGTTCTACAGAAAACAGGAACTATGGGCGGTGCCTGTGGCTCAGTGAGTAGGGCACTGGCCCCATATACCGAGGGTGGTGGGTTCAAACCTGGCCCTGGCCGAACTGCAACAAAAAATAGCCGGGCGTTGTGGCGGGTGCCTATGGTCCCAGCTACTCAGGAGGCTGAGGCAAGAGAATCGCCTAAGCCCAGGAGTTGGAGGTTCCTGTGAGTTGTGTGATACCACAGCACTCTACTGAGAGTGATAAAGTGGATAAAGTGAGACTCCATCTCTACAAAAACAAAAAAAAAAAAATAAAAAAAATAAAGAAAACCGTTACTAATTTTAGCTAGAAGATGATTTGTTACAAACAGAGGAATTTATAGGCATAGTCAAGAGAGGGGTGGTGTGGGAGAGATCGTGAAACACCAGTCTGCGTGCAGCCACTGATCCAAGGCAACTCCCGTCATGTAAGAGACAAAACGGAAAACTCTTCCAGGCAGCTGTGCCAGGGATGTTAAAATTTATTTATTTATATACATTTTTTGAGACAGAGTCTCACTATGTCATCTGGGTAGAGTGCCATGGTGTCAACCTACCTCACAGCAACCTCGAACTCTTGAGCTCAAGCAATTCTGCTGCCTCAGCCTCCCCCCATAGCTGAGACTACAGTACCCAACACCTGGCCCAGCTAATTTTCTATTTTTAGTAAAGACAGGGTCTCACTTTTGCTTAGGCTGTTCTCAAACTCCTCAGTTCAGGCAATTCTCTTGCCTAAGCCATACAGAGTGCTGGGATTACAAGTGTGAGCCACTGCAAACGGCTTATTTTAAAATGCATCTCATTTGTTGTGAAAGGGTTAGCCAAAAGTTATTTAATAAAAGACTTAACAATATAATGGAGTTTGTGTGGAGAGTTGGGCTATATAAAGATCCTAATGCTTCACAAATGCTGTCTTGTTTTTGAAAAGTTTTATTAAACAATTTTATTAAGTAGAAAATACTTGACCACTTAAAGTACTACTGCAGTATATTAAAAATAATTCTACCCACCTGATAAAATGGTTCACTCCACATTTTACTTAGATCTGGAGGGCTCTTACTGTCTACATTTGCAGTAGAATAGTATTCAAGTAATTTCCACTCAGCAAGGTGGTTATAACAGTCAAGAGACGCAAGCTCCCAAAAGTCCTTCTCAGCCTCTGTGGGCTCACCATCCATCCATTCTTGTTTATTGAGGGCCTGGCAGAGAAAAGTTAGTAAGATTATTTCACAAATTTGGAAGGAATACAAATGAAAACATGTAAAAAAGGAGGTAGTATAACAATCATACTAAAGACAGTCATTTTTAGCTTTATGTCAAGGAGAGGGAAGAGAAAATATTCAAGGTAACACTGAAAGGAAGAAAAAAATCAAAAGGAAATCTAAATTAACAGATGCATATAAAAACCCAACCAGAGGGAAGACAGTTCTCAAAGAAAACTTGCCAATGAAGCTAGTGAGTAAGGCTGAAGACTTTTAATGACCCATAATTTGATTTAAATCAATACTATAGGTTATTTATTATGTAACAGGTTCTTAGAATAAACATTAGAATATAGGACATTTGCAGAAAATCACAGAGGATTTTAAAACCTTGGTTGTTCACTCAGGAATCTCACAGGTCCTAGAAACCGAATTTCAACATCTACACTTGGATTCAAAACTTGATCTTGAACTCTTAAGCTGAGGGCAGTGGCTCATGCCTATAAATCCCAGCAGTTTGGGAGGCCATGGCAGGAGGAAACTTTGAGCTCAGGAGTTCAAGATCAGCCTGAGTAAAGTGAGGCTGAAAATAGAAAAAATAAGCTAGGTGTTGTGGCAGTGTCTGCAGTCCCAACTGCATGGGAGGCTGAGGCAGGAGGATCCCTGGAACCCAGAAGTTTGAGGTTGCTGTGAGCAAGGCTGACAACACAGCACTCCTCGGTGATAAAGTGAGAATCTGTCTCAAAAAATAAAACTGAACTTACAGTCATCTTCCCAAATTCTTCTTTAGTTTATACATTTTTTTTACTTATTAAAAGAAAACAACCTCCTCCAAAAGAAACTGCGTAATAATAGCAAACACAGAAATAAGACTGTGCAAGTTCTATAGTATATTAGGTCTTCAGTTAACATTGTCAATAGGCTCCTGGAAACTGCAGCTTTAAGTGAACCCAAGTATAATGAAACCATTTTTTTTCCTCATCAGCATTATAATGAGAAAACATTGAATGAACTATATTTGAGGGCCATATTTTTTGCTTAAAGTCGTAGTTCATGCACAGAACAAGCAACTGACATATTTGTTAGAGGTCATTTTACCTCATTATACTGCTTAGCAGCTTCAGAATAATCACTTCTGGCTTCTGCTAATAGTGCATTCTGAGTGATTTGCTTTGTTCCTATCTCAGTGTTAAAAATACCACGAAGGACATCATATTCTCCAATTGATCTATACAGCCTATAAAACAAACAAAACACACGTCAAGATCAGTGAATATCATAACCCTTTAAAATAAAATGATATTAAATCAAGACATCACATATGATACTAACTAGGCCAGTCATGGTGGCTCACACCTTTTGGGAGGCTAAGGTAGAGGGATTACTTTGAGGCCAGGAGTTTAAAACCAGCTGAGGCAACACAGCAAGATCCCATCTCCACCAAAATAAGAACAAAAATTTAAAATTAGCTAGGTTGGTGGTGCACACCTGTGGTCCTAGCTACTCAGGAAGCTGAGAAAGAAAGATCGCTTGAGCCTGAGTCTGAGGTTAACAGTGAGCTATGCTGCCATCAATACCCTCCAGCTTGGGTAACAAAGCAAGACTATCTCGGGAAGAGTCAGGTACGGGCCAGTCGTGGTGGCTCATGCCTGTAATCCTAACACTCTGGGGGGCCGAGGTGGGTAGACTGCTTAGCTCAGGAGTTGGAGACCAGCCTGAGCCACAGCGAGACCCTGTTTCTATCAACAGCTGGGTGTTGTGGCAGGCGCTGTAGTCCCAGCTACTCAGGAGACTGAGGCAAAAGAATCCCTTGACCCCAAGATTTTCAAGTGCTGTGAGCTGTGACACCACAGCATTCTACTGAGGACAACACAGTGAGACTCGGTCTCAGGAAAAAAAAAGAGAGAGAGAGACAAAATGTTAGTTTTAGTTTAGTAGTAAAAATGTCCAACTTCAAAAATTTTAAAGCTACTCTTATGTTTTACTATTCTAGTTACACAGAAAGCAGAAATCATTCTACTGTACATTTGAAGTGAAATATAAAAACTGCAAAAGTTCACAATGTGTTAGCTTCTTTGGTATTAATCCACTGCTGCATCTGTTGGTGACCCTTTGGAATCTTGGTCTAGCCCTAAAATACCCAGAAGCAAGTAGAAAATCACCCTGACCTTACAGATGCCATGCTCAATCCCCATTCTATGGACAATCTCACCTGCATTGGCAAGTAATTTCCTTGCAGACTCACTATCTGCTAGAGCATTCATTCATCTCTTTACTTTGACAAAATTCTGGCCTGAGCCTCCACGATATTCTCAATAAGTATTATTCAGTTTGTTCCCTTCCTCCAGAAAATTTCTTTTCCATCTTCAGGTTTCAACCTGAATATCACCTCTTCCTAAACCAGCAGTCATCTGTCCGAGGCCTGCTCCATCCTTGGCTTCCCTGCTGGTGGGCCCCTCCTGGGGACCAGGTCTTTTATTCTGACATCAAAGAGCCCTGAACGCTCACTCCCATAGCCTACCAATTCTGAATTTATACAAAAATCTAACACATGTGGCTCTTACTGCCCTCATCATAAGGGTTGACCTTCTGATCGTGAATTCAGGCAGCCAGTGTTCGTTTGGTGCGAATGGTGCCAGGACGCGTTCACTTTGCAAACAAAAGCACATTACTGCTGTTACCTGACTTGAGTCTGCAAGCACCTTATATTTCGTTCTCAATGTTTTTCACAGTTGTTCCTGAAATAATCGTTACAAATAGTAGATTCGTGAGGGATTATATATAAATATGGAGTATGATAAAGTCAAAGAGTTGTCAAGGTCAGGAGACTTGATCAATTTTGGAGAATCTGGATTTACAGCTAGCTCTAAAAATACTTCTCACACACACACACAAAAAAAAAACAAACCAAAACAACAATAACAACAAAAACATAGCCAAATCCCTCAGAATCTGATTTGGAAAACTGAAGTGTAAAATCTATTTCAAATTTACAAGAAGCCAACCCTAGGCAACTTCAGTGTAGAGAAGATAATTTGAATCCAAAAGTATGTAATTTTGAAGCTATTATACTAGGAATAAAACCCAGTATTCAAAAATGTCATCAATTTTAGAAGTCTTCTAGTTGTTCTTCTCAGAGCATTTGGTTAATCATATTGTACAACTCTGGAGAAGAGCTATTTCTGCTAACAACCCATCATTCCGTCTCTCTGAATGGAATATGGCAAAACACCTGCTGGAGATGTGTTCTTGGCACAAAACATAAAAAGCAGAGCACAGCTTGCTGTTGATGCACACAACCCATGCTGGGTTACACTGTGCTTTGAGTTGTACACACAAAAAAGGCTATGACTAGATTTTTATCGATATGGCAAAGCTTTATCAGTTAAGAACATGTTTAAATTAAAGCTTAGGCCCTTTAATGTTCTGTGCTCCATTTATTCATGCTATACAGGCTTCTCACTTCCTGCAAATACTAAACATACAGGCGTCATTGCTCACACCAGAAGCAGTGGAATAAGATAGCTCCTGGGTAGAGTCGGCACAGCTCAGCGGCCCTCTTCAGATTGCCCTGCAGCCCAGCTCATCTCTCTGGGTGCTCCCACCACCTACTTCATGTTGTGTGGAAAGTGCACCCATTTCTTACAGGGTTCCTAGATCTGTGGGTCTGGGGTCACGGTCAAGTCCCCTTCCACATTCACATGGCGCCTCGCTGGGCACCTGCCATACCCAGTGGCTCCCGACTGTCCTCCTAGAACTCTGGGAGGTCAGGAGGGAGGACTGTTTGAGCCACAGAGTTCACGACCAGCCCACACAATAGTGACATCCCATCTCTACTAAAAATAGAAGTAGTAGCTAGGTGTGGGGGTCCCAACTGCTTAGGACGCTGAGGCAGGAGATTGCTTGAACCCAGAAGTTGGAGGCTACAGTGAGCTGTGATGATGCCATTGCCTTCTACCCTGGGCAAAAGGGTGAGAGACTCTGTCTCAAAAACAAGAACAAAGAAAAGAAGAGATGCATGCACTAATGAATTCACCACAATCAGAAAGCACAAGGCCCCCACCCCCAACCTTACTTTTACTATCTTTCTCCTTAGAACCTAAGGTTCTACAAATCAGCACTACAAAACAAAAGTTGAACTTAAATTTCAACCTCAGGGCGGTGCCTGTGGCTCAAAGGAGTAGGGCGTTGGCCCCATATGCCGGAGGTGGCGGGTTCAAACCCAGCCCCAGTCCAAAAAAAAAAAAAAAATTCAACCTCAATCTAAAATCTTTCTCAAAATCAGGTCCTGGCAAGTTTCGCATGTTAATAAAACCACAGGTAGAGGAGAGTTCAAAGTGATGCAAAATGACCTGCCTGCAGGAGATTCGGTTTCCCAAAGAAACAAAATAATTGGATTAAACTCTTTCTAAAATTTTTTGAGTCTTGTTGATGGTACTGACTCATCTTCTATTTAGTTTAGCAGTAAAAAACATAAAATATTAAGAACTGTCATTTACAGACATACTTCACTGGAAACAAAACGTGGTAGGTAACACTGAGTCCAAAAGACCTTACACCGTGGCCGGCGAGGTGGCTCACACCTGCAATCCTCTGGGAGGCCAAGGCAGGTGGATTGCTTGAGCTCATGACTTTGAGACCAGCCTGACCAAGAGCAAGACCCCGTCTCTAAAAATAGATGGGCTTTGTGGTGGGCAACTGTAGACCCAGCTACTCGGGAGGCTGAGGCAAGAGGATCACTTGAGCCCAGGAGTTTTAGGTTGCTGTGAGCTGTGATGCCATGGTACTCTACTGAGGGCAACAAAAGGAGACTCCGTCTCAAAAAAAAAAAAAAAAACCTTATGCTGAAAAAAATAAACAGGTCACTGAGCCTGTCACTTGTTATCGTGGCAACCACTCTTGACTTCATGGAATGGGACTCAAGACGGAAAGATTTTTTTTCTTAAAGATTTCACATAGCATTATTACTATCAACTTCACTGGTTTGTTTTCTGCCAAAATGAAAGCAAGTTTTTTCTGTATCGCTTTGGTCAAATTCTCCAGCCGGACCATGAACTTACTTAGCCAGCTCCACCCATCTGACGACGTCAGGAGGAAGGGGGGTCCTCCCTCGAACGCGCTTGGCAGGTAGCTCTGCAGGCGGCAGGTGCAGCAGAGCCTCCTCCAGCAGGCAGATGCCCACGGGCTGCTGCAGACTGGCCAGGCAGCTGGCGCTGGCAGTGGCCGGGTCCAGGGTCCGCAAGCCTGCATGCTGGCAACTGACCTCCTGTGAAACCACAGACACACACAGCCATTTAGTTGGTGGCACTTGGACCCTGTCCTCACAAAGGAGTGACACATTGTACTAGACATGTAAGGAGGGATGTCACCAAAAGTTTCTCTGTGCTATGACAAATTTCCCCTCAATATTCAATAGGCTCAAAGAAAGAAATAACTTATATTTATGCTTGCAAAATAGAAATTAATGTAAAGAAACAAAACAGCAATATAGGAAGATTTTTCTCTATATACTTCTATATATCAAAACAATTGTTACAATTTCCAGAAATATTTAGTCTGACTTAGTAAAAGTGGGCAGGTAAACAGAAAGGTTTCACATCCAGTCACCAGAACGTGAGTGTACTCATTCATCTGCCTGCTATCTGTGCAACGTTTGACCATCTTTTTTCTCTCAAGTATTAACTTAATTCAATAATATTTGAATAGAGGATTTCAGAAATTATATAATTCTATAATGACCTTTACTTTGTAACTCTCAGTTTGAGAATTCTATATACATCAAAATAATGAGAAATAATCCCCAAATCAACACTAAAAAACATGCACAGTATGATAACATTTTCATTAGAACAAACCTATACATAGGTTTTGAGAACTGCCAGCCCCGCTCCTTCCCCTCAAAGCTGCTCCCCACAGATCAATCACTGGCTACCAAGCCAAGGTAAGTTCTACTTTAGGATTAATGGAGAAATGTGAATTCTCCAAAGCGGTGAGCACAGTGTTGGCCCTGACTGAGTGCAGCTTAAGATTCACTCATCCATGTGCCCAGCAGAATCTAATCTGAAATAGCCTTAATAAATCCGTGACTATGATTAGGCTATTACTTCTTTATATGTGTACGTGTATATAATTTATATAAGAGTTCTTTTATGTTTACTTTTAAGAATATTGGTGTTCTTCTCATCCTACTCACATTATCATCTTATTGTATAAACAATGATTTGCTAAGCAAAAGATAAAACTTTTAGTTACATAAACTCTTAGTTTTGTCATCCTTGATAGAACAAGAACCCCTGGGAATACGGGACCAAAGGTACTACAATGATACAGGAAGACACAGCCTCAAAGCTCGCCCTAGACGCTGAGACACACGTCTCAGTGAATGCTGCAGACTACGGGTGCTCATCTATATTCACACGGCTTGTTCCGTAAGTCAACGGAAAATAGTAAACTTTACAAGGTATTTATTTTCTCAGTGTTGGTTGATGACTCTCCTAAACAGAAATGGGAAAAACTAGTTTTTTTAATTTAATAAATGTTGGGTCAAAACTAGGAATTAAGATTTAAAAGATTGCTGCAGAATACAATATAGAGAGAAATTTGGCTTGGCCTGTAGCACGGTAGTTAGGGTACCCGCCACATACACCCAGGCTGGTATGTTCGAACCCGACCCAAGCCTGCTAATCAGTGACAACTGCAACAAAAAAATAGCTGGGCATTGTGGCAGGTGCCTGCAGTCCCAGCTACTTGGGAGGCTGAGGCAAGAGAATCACTGAAGCCCAAGAGTTGGAGGTTGTTATGAGCTGTGAGGCCACGGCACTCTACTGAGGGTGACATAGTGAGACTCTGTCTCAAAAAAAGAGAGAAATTTATTTGTTCTGAAATATTAGCTGAGTCAATATAGTTATTCACAACTTTCCATCTTTAGGGTGGACAGGAGAAAAAAGATGAAGGGATTCTGCTTGTAAAGTGTAAACTACCAACACAGATAAATACACAAAGAGCTGTACTATCAGTTTCAAGCTATATCAGAAGAATAGAAAAACAGAAAAACTATGTATTACCCAATTAGCTTATAAAGTAATACTATTACTAATAAACAATAATAAACAAATTCAGGGAAGTTACTAGATACGAAATTACTAAAATTAACCAAAAGATCTTCTACTAGGGAATTTGTAATGACCTATGTTTTGAATGGCACATAAAGTACTTGTTACATGAAAAATAACCTACCATATGTGTATTTGAGCAGTAAACAAATGTACGCCTTACTTGGTATTTCCAGCTCAGCGCGGCCCCAGGAGGGACTCACCACTGCGCCTTGCACGTGTAAGGACACATATGCCCCACCCTGAAGAGCTGGCACTGACCGGGTTTCCTCACCACCCTCACCGTGTTCAGACCTCCCGACTGCTCGAGCATGGTCACCCTGACCTCACCTTACGTCTGTGCCACCTCTGCCTGTGGACTGCCGGCTGCCTGCCCAGAATGTAAGTCCCGGGATGGCTTACCTGGACACAAGAGACAAAAGGTGGGAAGAAAGAGAAAGTAGTATCGAGAAAATGATTGAAGTCGTGGAGTAACTTTTGAGTGATGCTGTCTTTTTCAGAAGTCGTCTTAAATTTATCCACCTCTTTCAAAATTCCGGAAAACAAGCTGCTGAACAGCTGTTTTGCAATTAATGGGTCTCTCTGTAAAAAATTCAAAACAAAACCAAATTAGCATCTCAAGCAAAAATGCTACAATTCACCAATACTATCAGAGCTATATTTGAAAATACAAACTGTTGGGCGGTGCCTCTGGCTCAGTGAGTAGGACACTGGCCCCACATACCGAGGGTGGCAGGTTCTAACCTGGCCCCAGCCAAACTGCAACAAAAAAATAGCCGGGCACTGTAGCTGGTGTGTCCCAGCTACTTGGGAGACTAAGGCAAGAGAATTGCCTAACCCAACAGTTGGAGGTTGCTGTGAGCTGTGACGCCATGGCACTCTACTGAGGGCAACAAAATGAGATTCTGTCTCTTAAAAAAAAAAAAAAAAAGAAAAAAAAAGAAAATACAAACTTTTGTTAACACGTCTGTGACACATCTCAATTCTATTTAGAAAACAATCATCTGTTTTCCTTTCTGAATGTATTTATCTTCGTTCATTCTTCACGAGGTTTTTGTTTCTAGTCCTTATCTTAAACACTGTTATTGTTATTAAATGTTAAGGCTTTTTAATTCTGTGAAGGCAAAAAGTGGAAACCTAACAAACACATGTAATATGTAAAAAAAAAAAAAGAAAGTTAGTTTAAAAAAAACATACAAAGTTCTAACAGGCATTGATTGACAGGCAGCGCATTTGTTTTTTTAAAAGATAGAGCCTCATTATGTCACCCTCAGTAGAGTGCTATAGCATCACAGCTCACAGCAACCTCAAACTCTTGGGTTTAAGCGATGCTCTTGCCTCAGCCTCCCAAGTAGCTGGGACTATAGGCGCCTGCCACAACGCCTGGGTATTTTTTTGGTTGGCGTTGTCACTGTTGTTTAGCAGGCCTGTTGGGGCTTGAACCTGCCAGCCTTGGTGTATGTGGCCGGCACCATAACCACTGTGCTATAGGTGCCAAGCTGCACTTGTTTGTTTTTTGAGACAGAGTCTCAGTATGTTGCCCTCAGTAGAGTGTCGTGGCGTCACAGTTCATAGTAACCTCCAACTCTTGGGCTTACGTGATTCTCTTGCCTCAGCCTCCTGAGTAGCTGGGACTACAGGTGCCTGCCACAACGCCCAGCTACTTTTTGGTTGCAATTGTCACTGGTGTTTAGCAGGCCCCAGCCCGGCTTGAACCCGCCAGCCTCAGTGTATGTGGCCGGGGCCCTGCTCACTGAGCTATGGGACGCTGAGCCAACACACTGTGCCTTAAAGAACAGAAACAACATGTAGTTGAGCTTCCTGAAATCCATATTCGACCACCTTTATTTTCCCGTAGAGACAGTGGCACAAGGGGCTAGTAGCTGGACAAGGGCAAAGCGTGGAAGGACAGCGTCTCGTCCCTGCCCAGCCCAGCAAGTCCCCCGGCTCATACCACATGTCAGAGCTTAACTGACCTTCAGTTCTTTAACAACTGTCTCAATGTCGCAGATTACTGGGAGAATCTAATGTGTAAGGACATCGGGCCATGTTACGGTGAGCCCTGACGTGACCTTCTGTCTAGTTAACACCCAATATGGCGTTTCAGCCATACAACAAGTCACCATGAGAGGAAGCTAGGTGAGGGGTGTACGAACTACCTACTATTTCTACAAATCGCTGCCAATCTGCAATTACCCAGATCAAATGAAAAACTTAAAAGATAGTAAAAGGCCATGCAGATATAATCCGTTACTAAAATCAGTATTAGTAGGGAATATTTATGTATAAAACATAAGGCACTGTATTTTAGTACCTAGCATAAAGTTATGTGTATTACAACAGATTTTTATTTTTTAATTTATTATTTCAATAAAAGTCAAAACAGGCTTTTATGGGATAAGTATCCTGTTTTCATCAAAGAACTCAGCTAGAAAACTCCATTCACCTGACATTTTCTTTTCATTCTAATGGCAGAAAAATACTTCAAGGGTCTGTCTGCCCTTGAGTGAACTACCAGAGAAGGAAGAATAAGGATCTCACTAATAAATTGATACTTCCCCAATGCCTCCCGGAATGTTTTTCTAAGCAGATTTCAGTGATTTATCACTTTGAAGGTTATAATGACTCCCCCATCCCCACCCCTCCCCCCCGAGACAGAGCCTCAAGCCGTCACCCTGGGTAGAGTGCCGTGGCATCACAGCTCACAGCAACCTCCAATTCCTGGGCTCAAGCGAGTCTCCTGCCTCTGCCTCCCAAGTAGCTGGGACTACAGGCGCCCACCACAATGCCCGGCCATTTTTTGGCTGCAGCCGTCATTGTT
>CAUYRH010065849.1:0-26188 GCA_963574655.1 Perodicticus potto | reverse complement strand
TAACTTCCAGGAGCGGAAGGACTGGGAGCAGTAACTCACGCACGACGTTCTGTGAAAATACCTTTCCTGGACAGCAGTAACACCCAGGGTGGGTGCGGCTTCTGTCAGTCACTGTCTCCTGGGGGTCTAGGAATGTGTCCCGGAGTCAAATGGTTTTGCTGAAAGCCCATCCCAGGAACAGGCTTCAGGGCGGCCTCGCAAATGGGTTTTGTCTCCTCAAAGGAAAGCACTCGTCTTGTTTAGGGGAAGCTTTCATCTTGTGAAAGGAATCCCCTCGTGTGGCCCTGGTCATTATTTGTGTCTCTCTACTGTCCTTATTTTTAAAGAGTAAAGAGAAAGACTGAAGAAGGGCGAAGAAGGAAATGCATGTGTGAAATAACAGGGCAGGATTGGGATTGGTGTAAGATAAGAGGACGCATGGCTAAGTTCTAGGTGAACATAAAAAGGCCTTCTTTTTAGCTAAAAGTAAACCTTCCATTTGTCCCACAATCTCATTACTAGGTATCTACCCAGAAGAAAAAATTCATTTTCCCATAAGGACATTTGCATTAGAATCTTCATAGCAACTCAGTTCACAATTGCCAAGACATGAAATCAACCCAAGTGCCTATCAACACGAGTGGATTAATCAACTGTGGTATCCGTATACCGTAAAATTCGATTCAGCCATAAAAAAGATGGAGACGTCACAGCTTTTCTATTAACCTGGATGGAGGTGAAGAATATTCTTCTTCGTAAAGTATCGCAAAATGGAAAAGTAGCCAATGTGCTCAATACTAATATGGAATCAATAGATAAACAGCTACATACCCACATACGAGAAAAGCACAGTTGCATTCAGATGGAGAGAGGAGGAGGAGGGGATTGGTAAGCTCTCCCCTAATGGGCGCCATGTAAGTATAAACAACACCCTCCCCACCCCCCCACCCCCCCACCCCCCGTGAAGGGCTCAACTATAATTTGAACTGTACCTAACAAATGCAAACAGTGGAACCTCATCATTCGTACCCTCATATTAATCTGACATAAATTTTTGAAAAAGCAAATGAAAACAGAAGAATGAAAAATCAAAAGCTAAAAAGGCCTTTTTTTTTTTTTTTAAAGCAGCCGTCTCTCTATCAATGTAGTGGGCTGCCTTGAATGCTCAAGAGCATTCCAGCAGAGTCACAAGAGAATGGGTGGGTAGTGAGGCTTCTGTGCTCAATGGCAGGTTAGACTGAGGAAGTCCCTGGAGAGAACGGCGACAGAGGAGGAGATGGGCGAGGTGAGAGGACACAGATGGTGGAGGGAAGGGACGGGAGGGACGTGCCCCAGGCTCCCATGTCCGACGCCTCACACGTCTGATTTTACTCTTCCGCTGTCGGTTCCCGATGGAGTGAAAGTCACCCTTGTGCTGCAGACAAGAAAAGGCGCTGAGGGAGGCCAAGTGACTGGCCAGGGCCATCCAGCCAGTTCGAGAAAGAGCTGGTGTGTTTCACCTCGAAGTTTGTGCTTGTGCTTTTTGTTCAGAAGGGAAAGCGAGAGATACAGAAGGAAGCTAACTAAGGAAACAAAGCTAACGTCTCGGCAAAGTTTATGAAAGCGATCTGTGTTGGGCAGATCATAGCCTCCCAAAACATCCACGTCCTCATCCCTGGAGCCCCTTCATGTTAGTTTATTTGATCGAAAAAACTTTACAGGTGTGGCAAAATTAAGAATCTTGAGATGGGAAGATGATTTTGGATTTTCTGGGTGGGCCCAGTGGAATCCGGAGGGTCCTCATAACTGAAAGAGGCAGAAAGGAGAGCCAGGGTCAGGACCACGCACCGGGAGAACGAGTACAGTGGCCACCACTGGCTTTGAAGAAGTGTCAAAAGACAAAATTACAACACATTTAGTTATAAATATGATTGGCTTTAATTTATGATTCGTGAATAGCTTCTATTCCACAAAATATGACCATAGCTCCCACGGGTCTATACAAGAGCAGTTAAATAGGAAGGAGAAAACAGAACATGGAGAACTGATTGGGTCATCATCAAGTTACTTCGGGTTATTCCTCGTGCGAGTTGAAGCAGGGAGAACTTCCTTATGTTGACTCAGACTGGAATCTCCTGTCCTCAGGAATAAACTGGTCTTCTTTGGGATCTTTCTGCTTTCTTCGTTTCGGTTTGATTATGTGGCAGTTAGCATGAGTGACTTGATTTTGGAGCCACTAGGCTCTCACCTGGGTGAGAGTGTGACCGAAACTTAAGGCGTTGGTGTCCGATACCGTCATTTTGGACATCCAGTCTCCAGACATCATTCGTAGGTTCTGGTATCCTCCCAATCACACGCTGCGTTGAGTGTTTGTTCTTCCAGCAGAAGAGAGACGATTTGATGTTCGCAAATGGATTAAAGAGGGCTGCATGCAAACGTTTAAAATGTTTAGAGCGCGCAACACACCAGGGAGATGACTATTACGACTACTATGACCATCAGGAGGACGACACCAAGAATTAGGAGTATGCTCCTTAGGTGGGGTCCCTGTGAACCAAACCAACTACAATAGAATTAATTAAAGAATGATCAACATGAGGAATCTACCCATTATTAACCAAGTAGCATGCTTGTGAATTTTTTTTTTTTTTTGAGACAGAGCCTCAAGCTGTCACCCTGGATAGAGTGCCGTGGCATCACAGCTCACAGCAACCTCCAATTCCTGGGCTCAAGTGAGTCTCCTGCCTCTGCCTCCCAAATAGCTGGGACTACAGGCGCCCGCCACAATACCCGGCCAGTTTTTGGTTGCAGCTGTCATTGTTGTTTGGCGGGCCTGGGCTGGATTTGAACCCGCCAACTCAGGTGTACGTGGCTGGCACCTTAGCCCGTTGAGCCACAGGCGCCGAGCCATGTTTGTGAATGTTTGCACCAGAGTCTCTACAATACCTGATGTACTTATCCATGTGAAATAAGAAATGTCGGCCAAGTGCACAGACTTCTGTTTATCTAATAGGTAGAAGATCTATTACCTAGCACTTTATGGTTGGGTTAAATTAAAACAGGGAGAACAAGTGGGCCTAAAAGTATGGCTGCAAAAGGGGCCCCTCCCACAATTTGAATGAGAGTGATTTAAGGATGCTGCTAATATTGCTTGCTAAGTGCAGTAAAGGACTCCTTAGGTTATGTAAAGATTTGGGTTTGACATGATAACCTGACAGATCCAATACTTGGTCAAGTGACCTGCACAAGCAATGGATTATGAAATCCTAATAACAGCATTATCTCCCCAGGAGAAAGAGTTAGGCATGAACAGGGAAAAATTAAGAGGTGGAAAAACTCAATTTAATTCAAGCAGGGGAGAGAGGGAGAGGGAAAGAGAAACATGAAAGGGGGGATTGGTAAGCTCCCACTAAATGGACACAGTTTAAGGGTATAGGGCACGCCTCCTGGGTGCAGGAGACAACTACAACAGGGACTTTCACTAACAAATGCAAATACTGTTACCTAATCGTTTGTACCCTCATATTAACCTGAAATTTAAAAAAATTAACAGGTGTAAGAGTATCCTTGTTTTTTTTTTTTTACAGACAGAGTTTTACTTTGTCACCCTCGGTAGAGTGCTGTGGTGTCACAGCTCACAGCAACCTCCAGCTCTTTGGGCTTAGGCGATTCTCTTGCCTCAGCCTCCCAAGTAGCTGGGACTACAGGCACCTGCCACAATGCCCGGCTATTTTTCTGCTTTGCAGTTTGGCTAAGGCTGGGTTTGAACCCGCCACCTTTGGCATATGGGGCTGGTGCCCCACTCGATGAGCCACAGGCGCTGCCCTATTATTTCTTTCTCTTTGATTTCTTGGAAGGTCAGATTAAACAACTTAGTTTCAGCTCAGTGGTGTGGAACTTTAGCAACAAGGACTCCATTTTGGTTTGGTCTGTTGGGGCTAGTGGAGCTCAGTCCAAACCAACGGCCTCCTGTCAATTGTATTCCACAGGAGCTAGCTAGTTTCCACCATGCAAACTGAGCTCTGGTTCCTCAGTGGCTCCATTACATGTCCTGTGAGTTCAGCTCTGTGCCCCTTTCCAATCTCCTACCTCCTTGGGTGCCCTCCTCTCCTTGCTGTTGACCCAAGCCAGAGTTAGTATCTCGCCCAGCTGGGTGGGCATGGCAAGCTTCTTATCCTCTGAGCCCCTGTTTCCTTCCCAAGCATCATTTCACTTAAACCCTAGGAGAGGGCTCAGGCTATTTTGCAGATAAAGAAATGGCTCAGATAGGTGAGGTAGCTAAAGGACACATAGCCAGTAAATGAGGAATTGGAGACCACACTCAGGTCCTTAGTATCCACTATTCTGCTGAACCCCCTTCCCAGCTGCGGGGGACCTTCCCTTGGTCCCGCATACTCCAGCTCCTGGCAGTGGGACCTTGGACAACTTCCAGAGAACAACCTGGCTAATCTGGACTCCACAGGAGATGGGCCACCCCCCAAGTCAACTTTTTCCATTCACTTCCTTTGCTTGCCTTGCTCCTAAGTATTATGAATGCCTCCTTGGGTCTGTGTGCAAGCCTTTTCCTACTCCCTCTCTAAAAGCCGGCTCCTCTCCTGGGCTTACCCACTGTCCACAGTGACTTTCACCTCTTTTGGTTGAGTACTTACTAGGGGTCAAGTGCTATGTGATTTTACAAGCTTTCATTTAAGCCTCACAGCCCTCTGCGGAAGTCCTCATTATTATGCCCATTTTATGGGCAAGTAGTAAATGAAGACATAGGAGCAAGGTCGTCTACCCAGTCACACTGCCAGCCACAGGAAAGTCAAGACCCATGGGCTAGATCTGTCTGACTTCAAAGTCTAAATGAACACTAAGTCACCTAACTCTTTGGATGCCAAGACCCTCATATCTACATCTTCAGACTACAGATCCAATTGCACATCTCCAGGGCCCTTGGAGTCAGTAGAAACCCCTCCCACCCACCTGCCTTCTCCCATGTGTTAGCTGTCTTTGTGTAACTCAGCCCCTCAATGCCTCTGTCCTACCACCACCATCACCTATTTCCTGGACTGCTGTGAGGACCTCCAGCTCCTCTCCCTGTGCCAGCCCGGCTTTCCATTTTTTTTTTTTTTTTTGAGACAGAGTCTCACTTTGTCAACATCAGGGTACTGTGGCATCATAGCTCACAGCAACCTCAAACTCTTGGGCTCAAGTGATCCTCTTGCCTCAGCCTCCTAAGTAGCTGGGACTACAGGTGCCTGCCATAACACCCGGCTATTTTTAGAGACAGCGTCTTTTTTGCTTAGACTGGTCTCAAACCTGTGAGCTCAGGCAATCCACTTGCCTAAACCTCCCAAGTAGCTGGGTCCGGCCTTGAACCCGCCACCCTTGGTGTATGCGTGCGGTGCTCTACTCCTTGAGCCACAGGTACCTCCCTATTTTTTGAGATAGGGTCTTGCTCTTATTCAGGCTGGTCTCCAACCCATGAACTCTACCTGCCTCAGCCTCTCAGAGTGGTGGTAGGATTACAGGGGTAAGCCACTGCACCTGGCCCAGCCCAGCTTTCCAATCCACTTTCTTTTTTGTAGAGACAGAGTCTCACTCTATTGCCCTCGGTAGAGTGCTGTGGAGTCACAGCTCACAGCAACCTCCAGCTCTTGGGCTTAAGTGATTCTCTTGCCTCAGCCTCCCAAGTAGCTGGGACTACAAGCGCCCGCCACAGCGCCCGGCTAATTTTGATGCAGTTCGGCAGGGGCTGGGTTTGGGGCCGGGTTTGAACCTGCCACCCTTGGTATACGGGGCCGGCGCCCTACTCGCTGAGCCACAGGCGCCGCCCTCTTTTTTTTTTTTTTTTTATTTGTTATTTTGCTTTCAATTTCAGGTAGCTTTCATTCTTCTTAGTTTGAAGTTTTCTTTTTAATTTTTTTTTTTTTTCCTTTCTTCCTTTAGCGATTTTCTTGCCCTTTGTCTCCCAAGTAGCTGGGATTACAGGCGCCCACCACAATGCCCGGCTTTTTTTTTTTGGTATACCCTGTCTCACTCTGGCTTGTACTGGTCTCAAACCTCTGAGCTCATGAAATCCACCTGCCTCGGCCTCCCACAGTGCTAGGACTACAGGAGTGAGCCACCACGCCCAGCCTCAATCCACTTTCAAGAGAAGAGGATGCCAAGCCCTTCCATTTGTGTACACCCATCAATAAAAGTTTTTTATCTCACACTCCCAGGATGAGAATGTTTTCTTAGAACTGAAACATGCAAACCACTGAATTAGCCAACACCTCAAAGCATAGCAGGCCTGTGGCAAAGCTCATTGTTAATGAGTATGGAAGTGAAATCTATTTTTTAAAGTTTTACTCATATTTTCAGGATGTGGTTTGATACAATTTCATCAGCCAGACCACTGCTATATCTATGAAGCCCCTCTGAGCCACGGAATGAAGCCTCTGCCATTTTCTTCTGGCTCTGGTGCTTGCATTATCATCATTATCTTCAATCTTGATCTCTTGGCAGAAGACATATTATTTCCCCAATTGTGTGTTTAGCTGAATAAAACAAGCTGTATATCTCCTTAAATTCAGTTAAAAACCCAGGGACAGTGGCTCACACCTGCCTCTTTGGAGGTAGCTCGTAAGTTTGAGACCAGCCTCAGCAAGAGCAAGACCCCATGTCTAATAAAATTAGGGAAATGGCCAGGCATGGTGGCTCATGCTTATAATCCTAGCACTCTGGGAGGCTGAGGCAGGTGGATTGCTTGAGCTCACAAGTTTGAGACCAGCCTGAGCAAGAGTGAGACCCCATCGATACTAAAGATGAAAAACTGAGCCAAGAGGATCACTTGAGCCCAAGAGTTTGAGATTGCTGTGAGCTATGTTGCCACGGCACTATAATAAGGGTGACAAAGTGAGATTCTGTCTCAAAAAAATAAATAAAATGAGGAAAATTAGCAGGGTGTGGTGGTGGGCGCCTGTAGTCTCAGCTACTTGGAAGCTGAGCCCAAGAGTTTGAGGTTGCAGTGAGCTATGAGGATACCAGGTAACAGAGTTAAACTGTCTCATAAAAAGAAAAAAACAAACCCACGTAAGTGTTCATATCCTAGGGTGGGTCAGTCCAGCTCTCTGGGATGCGATGTTCCCTGACATACACACTGAAGACCCAGCCCTTCTCTGCTTAAACTCTTCAGATGCTTCCATTGAATCAGGATAAATCCCAGACTCCTTAAGGCATCTTGCTGGGTACCTGCCAGCCTCTGTCTTGGTTTCTTTTATTTATTATTTATTATTTTTTAAAATTAAATCATAGCCGTGTACATTAATGCAATCATGGGGTACCATGTGCTGGTTTTATATGCAATCTGAAATATTTTCATCAAACTAGTTAACACAGCCTTCACAGCACCCTCTTTCTGTCTTGGTGTCTGTCTGCCCAGTGTCCTTGCCCTCAGGTTCTCAGGTGGCCATGCAGAAGCCCTTTCTCAACCTCCCAAGGAGACACAGGTGATGGGCTAGGGGCCCAAGTTCCCAAACCCAGAGACTCCTGAGCGAGATGTGCTCTCAAGCAGGGTGCCTGGGGTGTCCAGCCCAGTATCTGGCGCTCAGCTCCGCTTCTCCCCAGTGGTAGGCAGCAGCACTCTTTCTGCAGTCTCCTACCAGCCACCCACAGCTCCTCTGTCCTTCCTGTGGCAAGCAGCCAGGTACCCCACCTGCTGCTGGTCCCTCTGTCCTCCACCCAGAACAATCTGCCACCCGCCACACCCTCTTCCTAGCTAGTCCCTGGCATGTCACTCTGTAGGTGCATTGCTCATGGGCATCTTCACCCAAACACTTCCTGTGCTGGGAAGGATTGTAAGCCCTACCAGGGCAGGGACTGTTGTTACATGTGTCTGACACCTAAAGACCTCATGTAGCTGGCATTAATAGGTTCTTAAGGACAGGTTAATGAAGATAAGCCCAGGTCTGATCAAAACCTAAAGCCCTTCCCAGTCATCTAATCCAGCCCTTCACTAGAGGGCACCAGGAAGAAGGCCTCTCACCTCTGGCCATTGCCCCCACCTCAGCGGCACTCCAGTCCTCCCTGATGTCCAGAAGAAGCCACTGGATTGGAGATGTCACTCGTCTTCCCCTCCTGACAGCAGGGAAAGGCCAGCCTGGGATGGCACAGACCCAGGGACATAGGCTCAAGATAGTTCATGCTTGCCATTTGTCCCCAGAATACAGAGGGGTGCTCAGACACACCAAACAGCTTACGTGGATTCTCCTGAGCACGTTTATGGGTGAGGCAGGACCCCAGGGGGAAAGGCTGGCCTTTATAGAGGGAAGATTTCTACACAATTGAAATGGCAGGTGGAGAAGTCCAGAAGAGGTAATAGGTGTTTATTAAAAACTTTATCACCCAGAGGCAGTTAAATTTTATAATTTAAAACCCAGCCCACTACAAAAAGAGGGGATGGGAGGAATAAAAACTGTGCAACATTGACCAAAGGACTGAGACTGGCCCCACAGGGGCAGCCCCAGGGGCCAAGGAACTGCCCTCGCCCGAGGCCAGAAGCAGCTGCAGGGTAGAAACCAGGGGTGCCCCAGCCCCTGGCCCGCCCCGTACATGGCCTCTCCCAGTGGGGCAGGACCCTGAGGAAGGGTCCTCAGTAGTGTGCTCTTCACGCAGCCAGGATGTCCTTCCCATTCACTCTGCTGCAGGACATAGAGGGACAGTGGCTCAGGATGAGTGGAATGAGGCACCCCAGTTACCCACCCTGAGCCCAGACACTGTGGTTTCAGTACACCTGCAGGGCGTGGGCCCCTCCTCCTCTGCCTCCTGGGAAGTATGTACCCCCCACCCCAGCAGTACCCAAAAGCCAAAGCCCCTACCTCCCCCATTGCTGAGGCTGTACCCCATGGCCACTCGATGAGAACGCCAATTGCCACAGCTCCTGCATCAGCAAAGACAGGAAGTCACCGTCCATGGAGGACCCTCATGTCAGTGTTCTCTCGACCCCTCTCCCACAGCCATGGGGCCCCCTGGCCTGAGCAGTGACTTACCCTTGGTCCCCCTCCAGAGTGCTCTGGATCTCCCTCAGGACTCCTGCAGGGCAGGGGTGTAGAATGGAGGCCCAGTGAGGCTGGCCAGACGCTAGCCTTTCTCCCTTTCTTCCATGGGGTTCGACTCTGACCCCCCACCCCTATTCCAACTCCAACTTCTGCCCTGACTCACTCTCATCATTGAGCAGAGCGTGCTCCATCACTGGGCCTGGCTTCTTCTCTAGAAGGTAGAGGTCAGGTCAGGTGAGCCCTGCCCTGGGCCCTCCTCTGCCCAGTTCTCTCTTTACTGAGGTAGGGGTGTTGGAAGCCCCGAGCCCAGGGCTGGAAGGAATGTTGTTTCTCCTCTCAGCCCAGACATTACCTGCTCACCTGGGGGTGCCCTTCCTTCCCATCCAACTCCAATAGTAGCCCAGGTGTGGCCATGGAGGCCTGTCTTACCTTCTCCATCACTCTGGCTCCCTGAGTTCCTGTGGTGGGGGGGAGAAAGTGAAACAGGGCTCCTGGGATCCCTGCCCTGGCTCTGAAAACCCCAATGCCATGAAGAATAAATAAAGGTTGGCTGGCCTGGCTGGCCCAAGCAGGGGGAGCCGTGTTGGTAAACTAAGCCCCATCCTGGACTGATAGTTGTGTGGGACAGACGGCATAGGAAGAGATGCAGAGAGCTTGGGAAGGCGGGTGGGCTGGTTGGCAGGGAATGGGGCTCTGGCTTGTCAGTGGAGGGAGCTCAGGCATCACAGAGAAGCAGCAGAGGAAGAGGCTGGGGAGGCCTCTGGCCCTTCCACCCACCTGGCCCAGCCTGAGGCCTTTTCCGGGCCTGCCCCACTGCCAGGTCGGGTATGGCTCTTGGTTTCTGCTGAATCCACCAGACACCGGGGCTCAACCAACCACTTAGTGGAGAGAGAGAAGCGCTCAAACTCAGAGGGGGAAATCAGGTAGAAACCTGGAGTGGAAGAAAAGGCAGGTGAGGCCAGCCCAAGGCTCCTGGCCCTGTAGCTGCAGAGGAGCCTCCCCTACAGCTGCCCTCCCAAGGCCAAGCCAGCTATACCAAGGATGCAACACCCCATCCAGCCCAGGTCCCTGCACCTGCCCCAGCCCTGCTTGCTCACCTTGACCGTATTTGGTGAAGACACAGGAGGCGATACCACTGACATCTTCCCGGCGGATGCAGCTATAGCGTACCTGGGGTTTGAGCAGGGGCAGTGAGACCACCTGGATGTCGCCCAGGTTGGTGAGGACTGCCAGGTGGTATTCCCCATAATCCTCGGCTCGACAGCTGCTGAAGTGGGCCACGCCGACCCGCCGCACGCGTGAGCCTTCCAGGGCCGTCAACTTCAGCTTCAGCTTGGCACTCACCTTGGGCAGCGTGAATACCTGTGGCAGGGGGTGATTGGTCACACCCATGGCTACAGCACGGTTCTATTGCTGCTGCTGACACCTCGACTCAACACAGCTCTCCAATGCAGAAGCTGCACTCAGACTGGGAGGATGCCAAGGTCCCTGACTTCTGTGTCTGGGGGGTTTATCCCTTCCATAGACATTAGTCCTGACTCAGTGTCCCCCACCTCTGACCTTGATGCCCAGGGAGGGACCCCACAAAAGACCCCTCCCCTTCCTTCCTGAGCCTCACAGCCCCTTAGACACAAATTTACACAAGACCTTGAGTCCCAGCCATCACAATTTGTATCCAGGGTCTCAGGTCCCCGGATGTCCCAGGGATTTCCAGGGACTCTACTGGCACCTTGAACTGCTCCTCTGACACGACGAGCAGCTGGTGGCTGCCTTGCATATCTGGGCTCTTTGACAGGTCATGGGCCACCTCCAGGGGCTCGGGAAGGGGCACGCTGTGTCCGTCAAGCACAAGGATACCCACTATGGGCGCTCGGTGCATCAGCTGGATTTCCTTGGCTGCGGAAGGAGGCAGGCAGCAGGGCTGTGTGTGGGCAGCAAGGGAGCCACCGTCCTCCCCACCCAGGCAGCTTGAGTGCCTCTGCTCTCCCTACTGGACACTCACCCTGCTCTGCTCGCACCGGCTCATCCATCCTCCGCTCGGCTGGGGGAACACGCAGGGAGAAGGCATAGACGGTGCCCCCATTGGTGCCCGCCCACAGCGAGGGGCAATGGCGGGAGCCTGCAGAGAAGCAAAGGTTTGAGCATCTCACTTCTGGCTCTGGAAGTTAGGGGGCTGGGCAGCTAGGGCTCATGCCCAAGGTTTTCCCTCCTGGGAAAGCCAGGGAGACGCTAATTCTGACAACCACACGGGCCTATACACAGGTGATCCTGAAGGTAGGACAGCCCCACCCTTGCTGTGGAATAGCAGGAGAAAGCCCCACCCAGTGAGAGAAAACGGGCTGGGAAGTGGACACTCCCACTTGCCAACTGGAGCCCAGCAGGCACTGTGTCACCCCAATCCTCACAGTCACTCTAGGAAGAAGAGCTGATCCCCCTATTTCATGGAGGGGGAAACTGAGGCCCAGAAAAATTCAGTGATGTGTCCAAGCCCATGCTTCTAGAGAGGGGTGGAGCCTGCATATAAAGCAACGCCAGGCTGATTTGGAGGCCCAGGAGGGGGCTCTGGTCTGCCCCTGCTCACAAGGGGAAACCGCTCTCAGGTCCCATCAGGCAGAAGCTTCCCACATGCCCATTCTAGCCCAGGCTGACCACTCACTGTCCCTCAGGTAGGTATCAGCAAAGTAGAGAGTCCGGACGAAGCCTGTGAAGGAGTCCTCTGCTGAGCGGGCCTCGATCCTGCGTTGCACGGGTGCCAGCTCCATGTTCTGCAGGCCTGTCCGCTCCACCTTGGCGCGCCCCTCCAGCACCTGTAGCAGGTTGGGCTGGCCTGAGGGTTGGCTCTGGCCTTGCCTCCCCAGGGGCTTTGGTTTGTTCAATACTGATCCTTCTGGGGAAAGGGGGGCCGCAGCCATGCCAACCGCCAGCCTGGCCTGTGTCCCAGGGGACGTTGTCCAAGTGGGAGATGCCCCAAGGGGAGCCTGCCTGGCCTCCCAGTGAGGTGAAGGGAAAAGACGGCAGAACAAGAAAGTCACTGATATTTCCTGAGACTTAACTCTCAGGTATGTACTACAACTGCTGTCTTTCACACTTGGGGAAGCAGTGTGACCTATCTCAGGTCACACACAGTGAGCCTACGTGGCCCGGACCCGGAGCCTTGCTGGCAGCCAGGCAAGCCTGTGGAGGAAGGGTGTTGTTGAACCCCTGCTGGCTGTTCTGGGGCTGGGGGGCTGGGCTCGCAGCCGCCTCAGCCTCACCTCCCCTGGGGCACCACCCGGCCGCCGCTTCCGGCTGGATGCCCTGCTGCGGCGCATTCGGCGGAAGGACTGGCGTAGGGACTTCTTGAGGGACTTCACGCGGGACAGCGGGCCCTCAAAGGCTAGTTGGTCGCTGGGGTGCAGCGTGCATCTGGGGGGGGGACATCGGCCGTCAGTGCTGCCGAGGCCCAGGGGTCCTCAGCAGGCCCCTCTCCCAGCCCTGACCCCCAGCTTTGCTGCTCACTTTACAAACACCTGCCGCCGCTGCTGGTGGTCAAAGAGGCCGAAGCCATGGCTGGTGCCAAAGGCCACGAGCCGCCACTCTGAGTGCAGAGCCAAGGAGGTGACCACAGCCGGGGGCTGGCACTGCACTAACACGAAGGGCTGGAAGCCAGGCTCAAAGCGCACGGGTCCTGAGCGGGCGGCCAGGCGCTCATGCCCCTTCCAGCGGTAGCCGTCCTGGTCCTGCAGTAAGTCGGCCTCCACCTGCTCCACAGTCTGCTCTGCAGCCTCGTCATTCAGCTCCAGCACCAGCACCTGGCAGGAGGCAGGTGGTCAGCAGGCCCCAGCAAAGGGGCATCAGGACTTCAGGAATCCTGACACGTGACAGTGAAGGACCTGGGATACATGTCAAGGCCCAGGGCCTAATCAGGGTCCTCATTCTGATTTCTGGAGGTGGAACTACTACCCCAGGGATTTTTTTGTTTTGAGACAGAATCTCAGTTTATCGCCCTTGGTAGAGTACCGTGGCGTCATAGCTCACAGCAACCTCCAACTCTTGGGCTTAGGCGACTCTCTTGCCTCAGCCTCCGCGTAGCTAGGACTACAGGTGCCCGCCCAGAAAGACAGGCTATTTTCTTATTGCAGTTTGGCTAGGGCTGAGTTCGAACCCGCCACCCTTGGTCTATGGAGTTGGCACCCTACCCACTGAACCACAGGCTGCCCCCAGGTACTTTTTTTTTTGTAGAAACAGAGTCTCACTTTATTGCCTTCAGTAGAGTGCTATGGCGTCACACAGCTCACAGCAACCTCCAACTCCTGGGCTTAGGCTTTTCTCTTGCCTCTGCCTCCCAAGTAGCTGGGACTACAGGCACCCACCACAACGCCCGGCTTTTTTTTTTTTTTTTTTTTTGAGACAGTGCCTCAAGCTGTTGCCATGGGTAAAGTGCCATGGCATCACAGCTCATAGCAACCTCCAACTCCTGGGTTCAACCAGAATGCCTGGCTATTTTTGGAGATGGTCTTACTCTGGCTCAGGCTGGTCTCAAATCCCTGAACTCAGGCAATCCACCTGCCTCAGCCTCCCAAGTGCTGGGATTACACACGTGAGCCACCATGCCCGGTGCAGGGACTTTCCTCTCGATGGGCTCAAGCAATGCCATCCATTTAGAAGAGAATGACAGGATGTGCTCCAGGTGACACCATCAGGTGGGTGCCCAGGGGTGCCCAGGAGACTGTCCCCCAGTCCTGAGGAGGCTGCTTGCTCAGCCACCTGCCCACTCCTGCCCTGGTCCCCACCCTGCGCAGCCTGCTACCTGTCCTGCCGTGCCTGCCACAGCCAGGTAGCCACTGTATTTGCACAGGAAAATCTTCTGGATGCCCAGCCGGGGGTCATCGCTGTAGGGGTCGAACGAACCCACCTGCCGAGGAGAGGGCCCCTGTGAGTGGCCACAGGGGCTGAACCCAGCCCGTCTCCACCCTCCCTGGTTCCCAGGCTGGTGGCCTCACCTTGTGGAGAGGGGGCCATTCGTCCTCGCCCTGGGCATTGAGGTTCTCACTGGGGTCCGTGTCAGTGAGGAACACACGCACTGTGCTGAGCTTGTACAGCAGCCGCAGGCACACACCAGAGGCGTCCCAGAACCGCACTGTGCCATCCTCATGCCTGTGGGCAGAGCCACCTGCCCGCCATGAGAGGATGCCAGCTGGGGTGCCCAGCGCTGGTACACACCCTGTGGGCTCTTTTCCCACCCCAATGTATCATAGTAGGAAAAGGAAGAGAAGCATCGAAGTCACCTACCCGGTGAGCAGCAGGTCTCTCTGGGGTGGAGCTGGGGCCAGGCTGGTGCCACCGTCAATGGGCCACTCCTGGAGGAGGAGACCCAGAAGTCAGTGAGAGAATTTGAGGCCAAGGTGGGGCGGGGCAGGGTAGGGAGCTGGACCTACCATGGTGGAGAACTGCGCATTCTGCTGGCTGCCGGCCGCAATGATCCTCTCCCATAGTTTCAGGGGGATATTGGAGACATGGTGGGAGCAAGTGATGGCAGAGCAGTGGAGGGAGGCCAAGTACGGCAGCTGCACTGGCGGCCAGCCTGCCGTCTGCAGGTCAATCACCACCAGCTCTTCCTCGGCCAGCACCACCAGGGCATAAGGGTCATCAAAGGCTGAGGATACAAGCCCAGGGTCATGGGGCCAGCAGGACACAGGCCAGCGCTATGGAATCACAAGTTCCAGGGTGGGAGCCAGGGAACCTGCAGATCCGGAAGCCCTGCTCTGGGTGGCTTGAGCAGAGTCCACCTCCAGGAGGGCAGAGGTGTGGGAACAGTCCTGCTTCTGTGTCCAAAGCTGCTGAGAGCTAACCAGCATAGAAGTCCCAGGGAGGGACTCCCTGGGCTGGAACCAGGGCTCCAGCCAGGACTAGAAGGCAAGGCCTCAACCAGGAAATGGGCCCCAGAGCCCTGCACTGAGCCTGCTGACTGGTTCTTCCTCCACTGGGCCTGCTCTTCCTGCCTGGGGTAACTGGCCCTGGCTCGGACACACCTGCTGATACTCTCCAGGTGGGCAGAAGTCAGCATGGCCTGGCGACAAAACCTACATTTCGTCTTCTCTTCTTCATCCCTCCGCTCCCTGTGCCTTGCCCCCCAGCCTAGGCTGCCCTCACCAGGCTCCACACGGCCATTGCTAGAGGGCCACCCTGGCCCACTTCCTATTTCTGTAAATGAAGCTGTCCTGGGACACAGGTCACCCCTTGGGAGTGTCTTGTCTGTGGCTGCATCTGCTCTGCAACGGCAGGACTGTAGTGTGGTGACAGAAGAAATCTGTCACTCAGTCCTCTACAGAAACAAGTGTAGGCCCTGCCTGGGACCTTAGCTAGTGCCACCATCACCCTATACTTGACAATTAGGGGCCTTTCTGAGCAGAGGCCAGATTACAGCACCTCTGTGTGGGCCGCACATCTCTCAAAATGCACCCAAAGTCCTTTGCGGGCCTCCACCATCCTATGTAATCTGGGGCTGCCACATCTGGAGTCACCTCCTGTCACTCCAGAGCCCTCTCTCCACCTCCAGCTCCTTGGGGCAAACCAAGTCTCCCAGCCCAGTCTCTGCCCCCCAAGACACCTATGGGGCCAGGCTCATGCTCTCAGGTCAGTGCAATGTCTACTCAATTATTTCCCCTTACCAGGGAGGTCCTGCTTGTCCTCCACCCTGTCTAAATTGGCCCTGCTCCCTGAAACCTGGTCTTGCTCCTTCTTTCTCTGACATTACCCATCAACCTGGTCACTCATCTCCCCACACTGGAATCTAGTCCCACAGGAGCAGGAGCTTTGTCTATCTGTCCCTGAAGAGGGCTCGGCACACAACTGCCACTAAATAGGATCACCTGGCCAGAACCCACAAAGCAGAGCAATCACTTAAACACTTCAGGGTGCCCACATCTTGCCTGAGGGGGGCACCCCCTCCCCACCTCCATATCCTGGTCTGTTAGAACTGGGAGGGAGCTGGGGACACAGTCACAGGAAGGTGGCCTGCCTAGAAAACCCCACTGGTCGGGGCCAGGTGTAGTGGCTCAATGCCTATAATCCTAGCACTGTGGAGGCCGAGGCGGATGGATTGTCCTGAGCTCACAGGTTCGAGACCAGCCTGAGCAAGGGTGAGGCCTTGTCTCTAAAAATAGCTGGGTATTGTGGCAGGCGCCTGTAGTCCCAGCTACTCGGGAGGCCGAGGCAAGAGAGTCACTGGAGCCCAAGAGTTTGAGGTTGCTGTTAGCTATGACACCACAGCACTCTATCGAGGGTGACAAAGTGAGACTGTCTCAAAAAACAAACAAAAAAAAAAAAAACTCACTGGACTTAAATATGTAGCTGAGCAAGTTTCCTCCCTGGCTTCCTGACTACTCTGCTGGGGGTCAGGTCCAGTTAGCCAAGGACAATGGGAGCCAGGAGCCCCCAGGCTATATGCTTAGGGCAGCACTGGGCCCTGCTCATAGTACCCAGGGTGAGCAGGGACATGAGGCTAAAGAAAAAGAAGCAGGTTTAGAGACCCCCCCCTCATGGTGGAGAAGCAGGAGAACATAGGCCAGGTGTCCTGAGCAGCCCCTCCTCCCTCCCTCCCAGCACACCGCTGAGACCTCCTCTCCAGGTTTCAACATCAGCCCTTTCTGGTCTTGCCTGTCACCTAATTTGAGGGTGACTCAGGGCTTTGCAGCTCTGCTGGAGCTCCAGGAGGGTGGCCCAGTGCTGGTCCCACATGACCACCTCCTGCGCTGCCCAGAAGAAAGGCTTCACCATGTCCAGGCTGGGTGGGTGTTAAACCCAACAATGCTGACCTGCCCCCTGAGCCAAGTCCCATCCGAGTACAGGAAGGTATGGCCAGGCAGAGTCCCAGCTGGGGAGGATGCAGGGAGAGAAGGGGCAGACTGAGGCTATTGGCCTCAGTGGCACTAAGAAGGTGTGCAGTGAGGCTCAGAGACCCAGAACACTGGTGGGTTTGGGAATTCTTGAGCAGGTTCCCACCTGGACCTACCCCACTCCTGTTACACCCAACCTCTCCTCTCCCAACCCTGCCCACCCACTCTCTTACCAGATGAGGGGTCAGCCTCAGTGATGACAGTGAAGTCGATGACACGGGAGGTGAAGTCGAAGGCCGTCTGCTGGCCATCATGGACCACTGAGATGCAGTGGCGGTCCCCGTAGCTGGCCCGTGGCATGCCACCCTGGAATATGGTGAAGGGCAACCTGGCAGGCACAGAGGAGTGGGGGGTGGGCCTGGCATGCAGGACCAGCCTTTGTGTCAGGTCCCTGGGGGTGGGGTGGGGACAGTCTCAGGGTGATCACTCAGTCAAGGAGGAGCTGGGGCTGGCTGGACCGCATTTCTTCCTGAATGCAACAGCCCAGGAAGTTGAGTGTTAGTGGGGGTACCCAGGCCAAGGGTTCTGAATCTCAGCAGCCCCTTCTTGTACCCTTGAACCCTGAGTGCTCTCCAGAATCATCTTGTCTAAAGAAATGGCGCTACAGGGCAGCACCTATGGCTCAAGGAGTAGGGCGCTGGCCCCATATACTGGAGATGGTGGGTTCAAACCCGGATCCGGCCCAAAACTACAAAAACAGGAAAAAAATAAAAAATAAAAACTAAATGGAGCTACTGCTAAAGGAGTTTAAAATCTGCTGATCAAAATCACCTTTCTGGGAGGGTGGCAGGAGGCAGGAGTGGGAATGAATTTTGCAGGAGTTGAGCCACTGAGTGGTGAGTCCACCCTTCTCTCCTATCCCAGTGTCCAAGACCCCGCCGTGGGACCTGAAGGTGTTCACTAGCCACTGTCTCCCTCAGCAGAAGCCTTAGCGGCCTTCCTAGCCCTCCAGGAAAGTTCTATTAAGAGGACAGAGCACCAATACGTACCCCTGCTTGGTGGTCAGCCAGAAGATTTTGGTAATAGCTTTGCAAGGAAATGGACCTAAAAGAAAACAAATTAGCTTGAATGGATCCCCCCACTCGAAGACATGTGCTGGTCCCCACAGACACAGATTTTTCATGCCCACACCCAGGTGGTACAACTATGCCTGGGAGAGTTGCTCTGAGTGGTTCCCTGAGAAAGCCCCACTAGGCATCAGGAAACCTGCTGTGTGGCTTTTTTTTCCCCCCAAGATACTAAGGGGGTACCAATGTTTTTGTTGTATAGTTTGAGCCAGGGCTATACACGTGCCCATTGCCCAAATGGTGTCCATCGTATCCATGCGCTGTGAGGCTTTAGACAAACCCTTTACTCTCTCTGGCCCCAAGATTTGGTGTTATGAATTGGGTACCCCACACCTGAACATGGCCTTAGGGCCAGGCTCAGCAGGAGGGGGAACACTCACCATAAGGCACGAGGCTGCGGAGGGGCTCTGGGTGCTGGGCGTCTCTGGACACGGACCACTGGCAGTAGCTGCCATCAGAGTGACAGCTGACAAGCAGGCGGCCATCCCGCTGCCAGCAGACACTCTCCAGTTGCTTCAGAGGAGGAAGAGAAGGAGAGAGAAAATAGCAGGCTAAGATGGGGGCGGCATTCCCATTGCCTGTACCCCTGTATTTTGACACTAGGGTGCATGTGCCTTGAAGTGGCCTGGGAAAGCCACGTGACGATGCTGCCAACCCTGGGACTGCCTACCTGACTGCAGAGGAAGTGGCAGAGCACGTGGCTACCCCGCAGGTCCCAGATGACAATGAGGCCTCGGCTGTAGCCGATCAAGATCTGGTTGGGGTCTCGAGGGTGCTCTTGCAGTGCCTCCACCATTTCGAACACTCGCCGCTGGCGGGCTTCCTCCGGCAAGCTGGGTGAGGGAAGCGTTATGAGCCCACACCACCAATTACCAGTGGGTATGGCCAAGAGCATGGACTGGGCACACAGGGCTCTCCACACACTGATGGAGAAGATGGCACAGTGCCAGGGGACCAAAGCTTCGTGTGGAACAGAACACTGGTGGATGAACAACTTCCAAGGATACAAGCGCAGGTGGTATAGCTACAAGTAAGGAAGGGCGAGTGCAAGGCAGCCACGACTAGGGAGGGCACCTGGAGACCCCTGGGGCTGGCAAAGCTCTATTTCTATGCCTAAGGTGTGGCTACAGCATGACCCATGCTACGAGACTGTGTCAAACTGTATATTCACATTTAGTACATTTCTGTAAATAGGTGGCATATCATAATAAAAAAGATTTTTAGATCCACAAAACGGAACTGTTTTTTCTTTTTTTGAGACAGAGCCTCAAGCTGTCACCCTGGATAGAGTGATGTGGCATCACAGCTCACAGCAACTTCCAATTCCTGGGCTCAAGCGAGTCTCCTGCCTCCGCCTCCCAAGTAGCTGGGACTACAGGCACCCGCCACAACACCTGGCCTTTTTTTTTGGTTGCAGCTGTCATTGTTGTTTGGCGGGCTGGGACTGGATTCGAACCCGCCAGCTCAGGTGTACGTGGCTGACGCCTTAGCCTGTTGAGCCACAGGCGTCGAGCCTCTTCTAAATTTTCTATAGTGAATATGTATTCTTCTGCAACAAAAGAACAACAGTGGAACAGTTTCAAACCAACTGGGACTGAAGTTCTCGGTTCAGCCTGAGTGGAGAGTTGAGGCACACTTTGAAGGAAATTATTTGTAAAGGATGGAACAAGAATTACATATTCACCATTCAAAAGTTATTTGCATTTGAAGAGGAATCTCTAGACCTTAACACAAAGGAAGGAACAAATATCTTTTTTCTGGTTCCGTAAGACATGGTTAAGTATCACTATTCTGAAAGGACAGAAGGCAGAGAATCACCTTATCACAAGGAGCAAACAGCTTTTTTTCTGGTTTCATCAGATACAGAATCTCTATTTCCAAAGGGCAGAAGATGCCGAATCACTATTCCCAAAGGGTGGTGGCAATAGTGGGAATTCCTGACCCTGTGTGAAGGGGAAAGGGAAACAAAGAGATTTCTAAGCGGGAGCTCTGTGGGTTCAGATTATGGTTTGGAGGCATCTGCCCGCAGATGACTGTGCTGACTGAGGGACACAGGGCTGATGGTTTCCTTATCAGCTGATTTCTAGAAGAAAGGCCAGTCTTGGGCGGCGCCTGTGGCTCAGCAAGTAGGGCCCCGGCCCCACATACCGAGGATGGCAGGTTCAAATCCAGCCCCAGTGGAACTGCAAAAAAAAAAAAAAAGAAGAAGAAAGAAAGAAAAAAAAGAAAGTCCAGTCTTTCAGTGAATTTCTAGAAACAGAACCATGAGTCGTGGGGAGAAAGAAAGCTGGGCAGAGGTAGAACATCCTACTCAGGATTCAGGAAGGCGGGAGTAACTTAGCACAAGTGATCTCAGGGCAGAGTCTAGAAGAAAGTTTGTCAGGGGACCTGGGAAAGTATCCAGGCCCTTTGGTGGACCAGCTGCCCTAGGGCTGCTGTTGTAATATTTAGATCTTGTAAATATTAGATCCGTATATTAGATCTGTAATATTAGATCTGTAACATTTAGATCTTAATATTTGTCAATGCAGGTTTCTGAATATCACCAACATGACTCATTGGAAAGACAAAGCTAGGCTTAGCACCGTAGCAGAGTTAGGTAGCTCTGTGGTTAGGGTGCCGGCAAAGCTAGGTAAGCTCTGTGGTTAGGGTGCCGGTCACATGCACCGGGACTGGTGGGTTCAAATCTGGCCCCAGTCTGCTAAAACAAAAAATAGCCAGGCGTTGTGGCAGGTGCCTATAATCCCAGCTACTTGGGAGGCTGAGGCAAGAGAATCCCTTAAGCCCAAGACTTTGAAGTTGCCATGAGCTGTAACACCACAGCACTCTACTAAAGGTGACATAGTGAGACTCTGTTTCAAAAAAAGCCAAAATCTGATCCCTGCTGTAATCTCAGCACGTTGGGAGGCTGAGTCATGAAGATAAGTTACTTGAGGCCAAGAGCTTGAGACCAGCCTAGGCAGCATACCAATATCCCATCTCTATAAAAAGTTTTATACTTATTTATTATTTATCTATTTATGAGACAGAGTCTCAAGTTGTCACCCTTGGTGGAGTGCCGTGGCGTCATAGCTTCAACTCTTGGGCTCAAGTGATCCTCCTGTCTCAGTTTTTCTATTTTTAGTAGAGACGGGATCTCAGTTTTGCTCAGGCTGGTCTTGAACTCGTGAGCTCAAGCTACCACCCTTGGCCTCCCAGAGGGCTAGGATTACAGGCATGAGTCACCATGCCTGGACATATAAAAATTTTTTAAAAATTAGGACCCCACTCCTCACTAAATCTTATCTGAAGATTTTTTTTTAAAGTGTCTCATGGATCATAGCAGAATAGTCAGTTTTTAGATGGTGGTCTGATCAAGAACAAGGAAACAGCATAACAAAAGAGCAGATTGTTTAATACTAGGTTACTTCACGTGTCTTTCTTTGTAAGGGTTTGTGTATAGGTTAAAGCAGTGGGAACTTCCTTACCGTGCCAGTTAAAACTGGACTATCTGAAAATTTGGCTATCCTCTCTCTCCTGATCTCTTGGAGATCAGATGAAGACCTTAGTTTCTGTCTGGAGACATGGAACTGCATCATGATTGACTCCGTTTGGGTTGGTCTGTTGGAGCCTAATGCAGGAGCTTAGTTCAAATCAACGACTCTCATAAATTTCATTTTTCAGGAGTTTTGTTTATAGTGAGTCTTTTGCTGTGGAGACATGATTCAGATTGGGTAAGGATAACAATACAATTGCCCAGAATTGGTGAGGATTTTGAAGCAAGGGATTCAAAGAATCTTAAGATGCAAACTTGTCTGTTGATGGTTTCAGCTGGGTCTTGGCTGACTTGGGCACTCACTCTTGGCATGGCAGACTTTGCTACCCAGCCAAGCTGCTCCTGTCACTGAATCTGCAGGAGGTGGCCAACTCTCAGAAGGAGGTGGTGCAGGCTCACTGTATTAAGAAAAAAAAATTATTCATGACACTTGTTAAAGGTAGTCAGGCAGGCTTTATTTAATGAGACAATGAGGGTTGGTATAGAGACCTTTACAACATGGTTTTGCAGAGAGATTGGTCTCAACTCTGCTTCCAGCAAGGTCAAGTGGGGATTTATAACCTAGCACCAGGCTGGGGTCAGTGGGTGGAAAAAAAATCACTAAGTTTAGGAACCATCAAGGGTAAGGGTTTCCGGCTAAACAGACTTGATTGGATTACTGCTGAGGGCACGCCCGGGTGATAAGTGAAAGGTGGTATGTTCAGTGAAGAGATTGGGAGTGGAGAGTTTCAGGCCAGGTTTATGGAAAGGGACAGGGAACCTCCTGGGCAGGGCAAAGATGGCGCTGCACCGAGGGCGGGCTGAGGCCTCTTTTTATACTGGGTACGGGGGAGAAAGATCTCACAGCTTGCTGGAAGGTTCTGGTGGGCTAGGGTCTTTCCCGGGGAACTCTTGGGGCAGGGCCAGGTAGTCCTTTTGTTCTGAGAAGAATTTGGGGGTAGGGGGACTCATGCAGAACCCTGTTATGACAGCACCTATGGTAAAAATAAGATGGAGTAAAGTCCGGCTGGGGCCAACGTGACACCGCTGGCTTGGTGGGTTAGGTCCTAAGTGACCATCGTTCTTATCGTTTTAGAACTTTTGCTCCCACCCTAAAGATGCCTATTTTGAGTAGTTTAGAAGGATTGATTTAAGAGCTTAACTTTTGAATTTGAATGTTGTTTTGGGTCCTGGGTTTTGCTGACTATTGCTGTTTAAGATAAACGTGGTTTTTACATTCACAGTATAAAACTGTGATTTTGGAAGTGGAAGAACAGAACAGTCTTGGAGAGGCTACCCTTCCTGGCCTTCTCACAAATACACTTTGGTGGCCCTATCCCCATTTCCGCATATGACTGACAGTGACAGACAGCCGGACCCTCAAGTAACGTTTCTGTGGCGGGACCTTCTTCATCCGGTAACAGGCAACAGGCCCACAGTAATGAGATCCTGAGGGTGGCCAGAGAGCAAGGGCGGGAGATTGTTCACTAAACTGATTTAGCAGGATTTTTGCTTAAACTGGATTCTACAAGAACAGAGAGAAGCCCAAGGTCGCCTAGTCAAGCAGAGGACTAAGTGAGCCTGACTGAAGTTTTGATCAAAGGAGTCCTTGTCAGCTCAGGGACGGGAGCAAGAGAAACTTACTCCTCATCTATGTGGGTCACGTGCATCCAGCACTTTACAAAACAGATCTGAGCATATTTCTCATAGTTTGGTACTGAGACAAGATCCAGGCTCTCTGAAAGTAAAAAGATTTTGCCTTTGTGGAGTTTTAGTTTGATGATGTTTCTAAGATGACTGCCAAAAGAATGAACTGCCTTTGCAGTGAAAGACTCTGTGTCATTGTATACCTCTTGAAAATGCACAGGGAGAACTTTTTAACAGAGTGGAATATTCGTTGTTTTTTTTTTCTTTCTTTGAGACAGGGTCTCACTCTGTTGCCCTGGATAGAGTGCAGTGGTGTCATAACTCAGAGCAACATCAAACTCATGGGTTCAAGAGATCTTGTCCCAGCCTCCCAAGTAGCTGAGACTATAGGCGCCTACCACAATGCCCAGCTAGTTTTTCTATTTTTAGTGGAGATCATATCTTACTCTGGCTCAGGCTAATCTCAAACTCCTGAGATAAAGTGATCCTCCTGCCTCAGCTTCCCAGAGTGCTAGGATTACGGGCATGAGCCACTGTGCCTGGCCCTACAATGTTCCATTGTTGAAAAGCCATTATATTGGTCAGACTTGTTGGCTCACACCTATAATCCTAGCACTCTGGGAGGCCAAGGTGGGTGGACTGCCTGAACTCATGGGTTTGAGACCAGCCTGAGCAAGAGCAAGATGCTGTCTCTAAAAAAAAAAAAAAAAAAATAGCTGAGCGTTGTGGTGGATACCGGTACTCCCAACTACTACTCAGGAGGCTGAGGAAGAGAATCACTTGAGCCCAAGAGTTTGAGTTTGCTGTGAGCTAGGACACTAGAGCACTCTACTGAGGGTGACAAAGTGAGACTCTGTCTCAAAAAAAAAAAAGCCATTATATCTAGTGAAATTGAAATTTATAATCAGAATTGGACCTTTTGGGGTGGCGCCTGTGGCTCATTGTGTAGGGTGCCAGACCCATATACCGAAGGTGGCAGGTTCAAACCGGCCTCGGCCGAACTGTAAATCAGAAAAATAGCCGGGCATTGTGGTGGGCGCCTGTGGTCCCAGCTACTGGGGAGGCTGAGGCAAGAGAATCGCCTAAGCCCAGGAGTTGGAGTTTGCTGTGAGCTGTGTGACGCCACGGCACTCTACTGAGGGCAATAAAGTGAGACTCTGTCTCTACAAAAAAAAAAAAAAAACCAAAAGAATTGGACCTTTCTAGAAAATCTGTAGATGAGGAGTGATTTAATAAGAAAGACACATTACTCTTTAAGATATTGGCCAGAAAAGGAATTGATTATAATTTTTTTTCACTGATTTTACAGGAAAAAGATATGTTTCAAATACAGATTTTCAGAAATTTGCAAATAGACAGATTTTACCTAAAAAGAAGAAAGAGAAGAAAGTAGTTTCAGGCATTTGTATGAGAAAGAAAAAAATGTCTTATATGAGGAATGCAAGCCCTTTTAAATTATCAGGTCTGGAAAGGCATTTAAAATAATAGCAGGCACATCTCACTCTCCTTTGAGCTAAATAATTACCTCTTGAAGCCCCTTGCTGTGCAATCTCTAGACTAACTGACACCAAGTAGTCATAAAATTTCAACAATGCATGGCCAGGCACTAACCAGTGCTATTTCTGTAAATCAGTGTGAGTTCCTGAGGAAAAACTTTTGCAATTGCCCCCCTCCTGATTCATTCTTTTTTGTCTAAGTAACTTGAGCCTCTCTCTTCTTCTCTGGATCATTCCCCAAGGCAATTTGGAAGGATCCCCAGCTGTAGTCCTCAACCTTTACACTGGAGTAAGTTCTCTCTAAACTACATTCAGGGCCGGGCCTAGTGGCTCACGTCTGTAATCCCAGCACTCTGCGAGTTTGGGTGGGTGGATTGCCTGAGCTCAGGCGTTTCAGACCAGCCTGAGCAAGAGCAAAACCCGGTCTCTCTAAAAACAGAAAAATTAGCTGGGCATGAAGGTATGTGCTTATCGTCCCAGTTACTTGAAAGGCTGAGGCAAGACAATCTCTTGAGCCCAAGCATTTGAGGTTGCTGTGAGCTGTAATGCCACAGCACTCTACCCAGGGTGACAGAGTGAGACTGTCTCAAAAACAAAACGAAACTACATTCTAACCTTTCTGATAATTTCAGGTTGACACGTAACACTCAAGAGAAGATGGTGAATAGCCAGGGGCCCATATCAGTTTGTGTACCAACCTATTTGGAGACACGAAAATTTGAAACAACATATGATATAAATGAATAATGATAAAGATGAAATAGCCCATATCTGGTGCAAAAAAGAAATAAAAGCAACTTAAACACCTATACATTCGGGAAAAAAAAAGATGAAGAGACACAATCACTGATTATGAACGTATTATATATAATATTTCTTCTGAAAAATATAGTGATTTTGATATGATGGCTTATTTTTTTGTATTTACTGGGTACAATAAAATGCAACCACTGAGGCCGGCTCCTGTGGCTCATCGAGTAGGGCACCGGCCCCATATACCGAAGGTGATGGCCTCAGCTGAACTGCAAAAAAGAGAAAAATAGCCAGGCATTGTGGCAGGCACCTGTAGTCCCAGCTACTCGGGAGGCTGAGGCAAGAGAATCGCCTAAGCCCAGGGGCTGGAGCTGTGTGACACCATGGCACTCTACTGAGGGCGATAAAGTGAGACTCTGTCTCTACAAAAAAAAAAAATGCAAGCACTGACAAGGTTTTTGGAAGATAAACATTGACTTAGCTCAAGTCAATAAGGAAAGTAATCAGTAACGCTGGCTTGCCTGCCTTTTCTGAAACAGGTATCAGCTTGCAGTTCTGGCCTCATGCTCTCTCTTTGTTCTGTCTCCTCTACTTTTCTTTGCAAATTTCATGACTGTCCTTAGTTAACTTTGCTTAGATAGAAGGGTCATAATTAACTGCAGGTTTAAATACTAAACCACAGCTTTTGTTGTCATAACCAAATAAAGACCAATTTTTTTTTTTTTGAGACAGAGCCTCAAGCTGTCACCCTGGATAGAGTGCCATGGCATCACAGCTCACAGCAACCTCCAATTCCTGGGCTCAAGCGAGTCTCCTGCCTCTGCCTCCCAAGTAGCTGGGACTACAGGCGCCC
>CAUYRH010065844.1:0-10180 GCA_963574655.1 Perodicticus potto | reverse complement strand
AAATGGCCGGGCGTTGTGGCGGGCGCCTGTAGTCCCAGCAACTTGGGAGGCAGAGGCAAGAAACTCGCTTGAGCCCAGGAATTGGAGGTTGCTGTGAGCTGTGATGCCACAGCACTCTATCCAGGGTGACAGCTTGAGACTTTGTCTAAAAAAAAAAAAAAAAAAATGTTGTGATCAGTAAATGCATATTCTATTCATTTCCAACACTGATATAAGGGTACTTTTGATAAAAGACCTTTAAATTACATAGCAGTATAACTAAAAAACTTAGAGAGTGAGGCAAAATATAATTGTGCTTCACAATACACTGGATCTAAAGGTAGAAATTACTGATAATTGTTCAAAATTGAAGGACAGCAATTCTGCATTGCAGCTATAAATACATATACAGATGTAGATGTGGATGGATACTGCTTTTCTATTGATCAGTCATCTCCTTTCATGTTGTTCCACTATAGTGGAATCTCTATTATCTCCCCTTGAGTACAGTGCTATTGTTGTTCCTTTCCATTCATGAAATATTTATTAAACCCTTGTTATGTGTCAGATTCTTTTTAGGCACTGGAGATACAGCAGTAAAGAACCTCTACTCTCACAGAGCTTGTATTTTATTTCCAAGTTTGGTAGAGATAGGCAATAAATGAAGCTAAATACGTAATCACTAAAGGTTACAGACAAAAAAATAGGAAAAGTAGGGTAGAAGAGACATGTAGAAATAGAAAAAAACACCACTCCTATATTTTTGTCACTGCTATAAGAAATCTATGTAAAATTATGTCTTGAATTAGATCTTGTGATTAATCAATACATTGCATAAAGTAGATATGATGAGTTTTTAGCTGCATCCTCAAAATACATGTCCTTTGATGAGTTTCTTACAAGCTTATCAGTAACGGTGATGACTGAGATTTATTTTGCCCTGATGGGTATCTCTTAGTAGAATCTAATGACTGGACAATTAGGAATAAATTAGAATTAGAATTGGAATTTCTTTTCTTTTTTTTTTTGCGGTTTTTGGCCGCGGCTGGCACCCTACTCCTTTGAGCCACAGGTGCCACCCCAAAATTGGAATTTCTTGAGTTATATGTGGCCTTCATTCTTTAGGACATTTCTTATTGGATGTTTCAAGTTTCAGAAAAATAGGACAAATAACATTTTTAGAAATAAAAAAATGTCCTCTTCAAGATTAAATCTGAAGATTTAAAACATATATAGAACTACTACTGCTGTATAGCATACAACAGAGAACCTCAGAACATGTGGAACCTCAGAGAAGGCACTTCCTGCCTTCCCACTGTTAATTTTGCATGCTAAAAACCTTATACAGGGTGATCAGAAAGTTTGTGAGCAATTTACAATAGTGTGCAATTGCACACAAACTTTATGGCTACCCTGTATTAATAGTAATTTATCTGGATTATATCCTTACAAATCTTATTTAAGCGTATGAATTTGACTGATACTTTTCTATAGAAAATAACAACCTGGGCGGCCCCTGTGGCTCAGGTAGTAGGGCGCCGATCCCATATACCAAGGGTGGCAGGTTTGAACCTGGCCCCAGCCAAAACTGCAACAACAACAAAAAAAAAAAAAAAAAAAAAAGGAAAAGAAATGAAAAGAACAACCTAAGGGAGTAGGACAAAGAGAAAGGTAGGATAGGGTGAGGTTTGTAGGTCTGGGTGAAGATTCAAAATGCTCTATATTACTCCAAAACAAGTGGGTGATACCAGTTTGGGAAGGACAAACTTTGTCTACTTTTTAAGTTTGTCTAGTGATTACTAATTTCTTGAACGATGAAAATTAATATCTACAATTAAAAACAAAACAAAAAGCAAAACCTTATCCCTCCCTTTAGCCTTTAAAATCAGACACAACTTTGAAAAGACTAAACTGCATTACTCACATGGGGATTTTTATTGAAGGTCAGCTTTTGATCACTACAACATCTTGTAAGTAAACATTTAACTTATTGAGAGTTCAGAGATACACAGTACATATTTGTTTAATCACTTTGTTAATTTTTTTAAATGAAAAATCCACAAAGTCAAATTTTAAACAAAATCACGTTAGGAAGTAAGAATTGTGTGTGGGGAGTTATTTTTCTAAGTGAAATTAAGAGATACCACAGTTGGGTAAAGCAGTTATTCTATATAAAAAGTACACACCGTAAGGAATGCTGTATTCAAACACAGCTGTATTATCTATGCACTGGCAAACATGGCAGGAGTTGTCAAGTTTAATTCAGTTCTTCACCATTAAATAGGATTCTAAAAAATAATTCGTTTTGAAAAATAGTTATCAACCTCTAACACTTCTCTTTCTTATAATTTTTAATCCTAGGTGACATATGGAGGGAAACTTTGATATTTTTCTTGATACCATTTGGTTTTGTCTCATTATGCATTTTGCTTGTAACTTGGGTGCTTTTGTATAAGCAAAACAATTTAGTAAAAATGGTAAGTTGTATAACGTTATGATTTTTATTTTGAGATAGTAAATAACAAAAAATATCCTGCACTTAAAACTGATGGGTCTATATTACATAATTTTGCCTGCTCAGTGTGGATATACAATTGATTCTGTATGGATTTCAATGATGTCTTCAAAAAAGACAGTAATTAAAAAAAAAGACAGTAATTTTAAAAATTAACTATAAGGCTACATTTTAGGGTAGATTTAATTTTGTCAAAATAGAGTAATAATACTTCAGAACATGAAATACTTTCCTTTAAATTAAAGAACAATTAGAGGAATGAGTTATAGGAGAAAAACAGGATTGGGAGAAAGGAAAATGGTCATAGATTGAAACATATTACCAGTGTGCCACACGCAGAAGATCACATAGAAGTTATAAAACATAGTGTCTGACCTCAGAGCTCACACTCTAGCTAGGAGAGGGAGGATCCATACAAAAAATGCAACTTGTGTGATGCTTCTAGGTGATTGTTATTTGAGTTGTACAGAAAATGTTATAGAATTTCAGAAGACGGGGATCATTGTGGGTTGGTGGTCTTTAAGGAAACGTAATTAGGAGGGAAAAAATCTTAATACTATCTTTTCAAGATAGAAATGCAAACGTGGATGAAATGTTTCACTTTACTGAATGCTTTTTTGCTTATTTCTGAGTTATTAATTCTCAGTAAAATAGTTTGTTGTTAATGATGATTTTTCAATAACAGAGCTCTTTCTAAATTTCAGGTTTTTTATACGAGAAAGGAAGTTTTTTCTTTCGGAGAGACAATATGTTGACTTTTCAGTTTCCATTCATATGGATAAATGTCTAATATAACTATTATTAAACTTAATTTTTTCTTCAAATGTTGAATACATCTTGTTTTAAAGCACTGTTATATTTAAATAAACACAACCCTCAGGTAGTGTTACCGAAAAGTTGGCATTGAGTTTGGAGGCTGCATCAGAAAAATAGGGCAAGTAGTTTTTGATATAAGGAAAGGGAAATTTATTACTTTGTCAGCAAAGGAGGAAAAATATCAGACTATTCACCTCAAAATAACAAATTTCCTGAACATAAACAGAACCACAGAGCTTTTAAAAGGAAGGGCCTATTGTCAATCCCTTAATGATTCTAATCTTCCCATCTCTGCTTGGGAGGCCTGGGGGACCTCACCAGCCAGAATCTGGGTTTCCATCTCCATCTGACCATTCAGCTGAACCATTTCCTGTAGCACAAAGAACAAAACATATTTCCCTGATTCTCCTGACCATGGTCTGAGGCAGGGGTACAGGTCTTAGTTTCTAATAAGAGTGGAGATTAAATTTCTTAATAATTTATGCTTATTAATTTGAGTTCTCTGGAGAAATAAGAATCCTATGCATTCAATTCTGATAGGAGGACAATTAAGGTCCTAGTACACCATGGGGGTGGGGGATGGGGGATGGAGAGAGCTGAGAAAGCGAGGGAGGGAGGGAGTGGGGGGGGTCAAGGGATGTTGTGCACCTTTTGGGGGCGGGACACAAATATAAGAGGGCCCTTATTTAACAAAAACAATCAATGTAACTTGGTTCTGTGTACCCTCAATTTATCCCCAACAATAAAAAAAAAAGAGTGGAAGAGGTTTTAAAAAGACAAAACATTTTTTCCAGGTCATTTCTTCTGTTACACTAGTAGCAGATTTGCTGGATTCTATAAACAGGGTTTTTTTCTCATAAATTCTTGGTGACACTGCTGCTTGTAGAGAAGTCAAGGGATGGGTCAGACTTTATTTAATGATGTACTAATAAAACAATGTGATTTTGCAACGTGTACTAAGCCATGGAGATATTGCCAAATTTTGGACGATGAAATTCTAGTTTTTCCTTGTTGTCATTTATTTAAATTACCTTCGGGATAAAAGTATTCTGCATGAATAAGATTTCTTGGCTTTAAAAGTAACTATGGAAAAAATTAATAGGAAGCAAGAAGTTTTAAATATACCACCCAAGGACTGTAACAAAGTGGTCAGCTAGTCAACATACAAAGTTGGTCAACATAAGGAACTTCCACTGAGTACATGTGGTGCATGTCTGGTCTAGGAAAATTAGGTCAACTTAAAGATGTAGTGAATGTAGGGAAGTGGTCAACTATGGAAGTTCTACTGTACATTCATAGACCTAAATATGTGCTTACCAATTCATGAAGGAAAAAAGAGTGAGAGAAGGCTGAAAATAATGAAATAACTAAGGATCATGTTTGAAAAATTCAGAAGTCACAAACTACACACTAAAAGCTTGGGAATTTCCTGTATCAGTTGGCAGGCAATGTTTTCTACTTTCTGATGGTGTGATTTATTTTTTCCAGTTCAAGGACCAAAAGGCACAAACCTCTGAAATTAGTAAGAAGCTTTTAAAAAGTATATCCAGGCTCCGTACCTGTAGTTCAAACAGCTAGGGCACCGGCCACATACACTAGAGCTGGCAAGTTCGAATCCAGCCCAGGCCCACCAAACAACAGTGACCACTACAACCAAAAAATAGCCAGGCATTGTGGCGGGTGCCTGTAGTCCCAGCTACTTGGGAGGCTGAGACAAGAGAATCATGTAAGCCCAAGAGTTTGAGGTTGCTGTGAGCTGTGACGCCACAGCACTTTATCCAGGGCAACAACTTGAGACACTGTCTCAAAAAAAAAAAAAGTATATCCAACCATTAGTGAATGTGGCAACCTAGGTGAAGACAGTTGCTTTTAAACTTGGGGAATAATGGGCTACAATTAAGATTGTAGATTACAATCAAGAGCTAATTTTATTTTGGATTAATTTCTACTTAATACTATTCAGAAGAGAGTGGCCGTCACCTGGAAGAGTCTTAGAAATGCTTCAAAACAAACCTACTCAGCAATCTGCATTTTAAGAACATCCCTAGGTGATTCTTTTGCACATTCAACTTGAAAATCACTGATTTATAGTCATATTTGAGAATGCAAAATGCTAAAATAATATAATAGAGAGGTAAGCTCATGGGTAGGGTAACTACAGCTGTAACTATCATTGCCACTTATCAAATCTAAAGGAGGAAAAAGAGCTAAAACTAAGTGAGGTGTAAACCATAATACCATTCTTTACTATCACTTGCAATCAATGATGGGATATACCACCATTTCCCTAAGTAGTCCTTGTTAAGCATTAAAACTCCTATGATAATATGAATGAAGAGGCAATATAATAGGCAACTCCTGTCAAGCCAGGGCTTGCTGGAGTTGCTCTTGTGTGTTCCGGGGTACTGTGGAGAAAGGAGGAATGGGGAAGAGAGTAATCAAGATGAAGCAGGGAAATAGGAGCTAACCTCATTCTTGGGAGACCGGGTGGGTCTTGGAGATCTACTATTCCAATTAGACAATGCATAACAAGCCCTTGGCTAATCAAAGAATTTCTGCAATTGCCCCTATAAACTTGGAAGCCCCAATCAGAACTGCCCCAATAAAGTGGATATGAGAATCAAGCAACACTACATTTGGACTGACTTCTACCTTGCAAAAAGACCCCTGGAACTTCTGACCTACTAGTTGTGCAAATATATTAACCTTACAGTAATGTGAACCCAACAATTGAACATTCTTTTTTATTTTTAGAGATGAGAGTCTCTCCTCTGTTGCCCAGGCTAGGCTCAGACTCCTGGGCTCAAGCAATCCTCTCACTTCAGCCTCTCAAGTAGATGGGACTATAGGTATGCACTACTGTGCCTGGCTAAATGAAATTTTTGAATTCCCATTTTTTAATTTTTGCATTATGATGGAGTTTTAAGGTATTGTGTATTTCCCAAATACTTGGTACACAGTGCCCCTTTTTGCCTACTTGTCTTCTGCTGTTGGGCACTGTCCCAGCCCCTTCCTTTGGATGTCTCCCACTAGGATCTTCCAAGATCTAGCTATTAAGGCATAAGTAACACATATCACTATAGGAGTCCCTCTGAACTCAACTCTAGGGTTAAAATGAACAAGGATGGCTTCACTGGTGTGTGCCAGTGCCATTGCACGGGGCCTCATGCCTGGAAGGGACCCAAACATGGTTTAATGATCCACTGTTGCCATCTTGAAATTCTTAGTAATTTTTTTAAAAGATGCTCATTTTTCGTTCTTCACTATGTCCTACTAATTATGAAGCCATTCCTGATAGCCAGCATCAGTTCTAATTAATCCGTTTAGGCTATAACATTAAAGCATGAACAGAAACCCATAATTTTTTATTTTGGTAAATCAGTAATTGGCATCTCAGAAATCACTCTTACCATATATCCATCCTTCCTTCCATCCATCCATCCATCCATCCTTCAATCCAGTTTAACATTTATTGTACACATACCATATACCAGACACTGTGCCAGTATAAATATATAGCTATTTAGTTTGAGTGACCTAGTCATGTACTTGAAGGGCAGAGAAGGGAAATTTATCAAATGATTACTATGAGTCAGTTTCTGAGCTAGGTGCCTTATCTATACCATTTCAATGATCTTTTTTTATTATTATTGAAACAGAGCCTCACTCCAGGCTAGTGTGCCAAGGCATAAGCCTATCTCATAGCAACTTTAGACTCCTGGGTTCAAATGATCTTCCTGCCTCAGCCTCCCAAGAAAAGAGGACTACAGGCACCTGCAACAATGCCAGGCTAATTTTTCTATTTGTAGTAGAGACAGGGTCTCACTCTTGCCCAGGCTGGTCTCAAACTCCTGAATTCAAGTGATCCTCCCACCTTGGCCTCCAGAGTGCTAGAATCACAGACATGAGCCAACTTGCCTGGCCTCAGTCATCTTTTAATTCTCACCATAATATGAGATGTATGTAAAGCACCTATATTATAAATGAAGAAAAGCTCAAGTTAAATAATTTGTCTAAAGTGTTGGAACTAGAATGGGAATTCATTGTTATTTTCATCCTTAGAACAGTCCTAAGTGCATTCATTCTTTAAAGATTTTACTTGTGAAAGCATCTCTAGATTGGTGGCATAATGATCTATGTGGACTGTATCTGACAGCGAAACGACCATAACCAGCGAAAAAGATAAAAAAAATTTAATGTCTCTGAAAATAGTCCTAAAATCTTACAGCAAATGGAAAAGCATTCTTTCAAGAAAATATACTAAATCTTAGTAAGAAAACTAAGAGTTTGTGGCATTTGAATCATGAAAATGTTCTCTTCCTCATTTCTCCCAGCTCAGTGAAATGGAGACTCTTTTTTAGGTGGGTGTAACCAATAACACAGGGCTTCATCTTTTCCCAGCTTCCAGCATAAAGGTATATGCTTTCTCTCCAGAAGGAGCCAACCATCTGCATTTCTTATTCTCCTCAGCTCTCTGTTGCAAAAGCTATATTCCAGGAAGAAAAACCCAAGGCTCTCCTCTTCTCCCCAGCTACCACTCACAGGATGGAATCTCTACTCCAGGCATTACAGGTCAAGAGTATTGGGCTCCAATAGGCCTCATATTACCTGTTTATAAGCCAGAGGTTTCACAGAAGTGTTGCCTGACAAAGAGGGTCTGGCTACGTTTAACTGCAAGCCAATATGCAGAGACAGGGATAGGTCCACCAAACTTTATTTGTCAGAAGGCCAGCAATTCTGGAGAACAGTGAGAGTAGCCTCTCCAACACTGTTCTGTTCTTCCATTCCCCAAATCACAGTTTTATACATAAAATGTCAAAGTAAAGCCCACATTAAATTTTATTTTAAATAATAATCAGCACAATTCAGTAGCAATCTGTTACAACTTTCCAATTCAAAAGTAAAAAAAAAAAAATGCTTAATTTCTTAAACCAATCCTCCTAAAGCCAAGACCACATCAAGTCTTCAAAAATTAATAGTTAGCATAATTCAGTGACCTATTGCAACATTTCTGATTCAAAAGTAGTTTCCTAAATCAATCTTCCTAAACTATTCAAGATGGGCATCTTTAGGGTGGGAGCTAAATTTACAAAACAATATGAATGAGAGACAGGAGTTGAAGGTCATGTGGGACCTAAAATGATCAGACCAGCTGTGTCATGTCTGCCCTAGCTTGACCAACTCCAACTTATTCTCACTACATGTGCTTTCAGAAGGAACATAGAAATGAGTCAAAAAGATCAGGGCTACCTTCCAAGCTCATAGTCCTGCTTATAAGAGGTGCTACTGCAAGACTAATAGGTTTCTACCTCCATTTATGGAGCAGTAGCACAGAGAGTCTGCCTATGGGGAAAATCAGGCCATAGGAACAGAGGGCTTTTTGCTCTCCCTATGGGGGATGATTTTACTTGGAATAGGGAGTGGTAACATTCAAACATAAGGGACCTATTTTTTTAAAATGCAGATTTTATTGGTGAGCATTGAAGAAGGGATTGGTGGTCCCATGATAGCAGTGTCATCACATGAGAGAAACATGGTAGATAGATAGCTGTAAATTAAAAGAGAGAATCAGGCAGCTAAGAAAAGCCCTCCTGATATTAACAGGAAGCCTCAAAGATAGGTCTCAAAGCCTGCTCTTACAGTGGGATAAAATTTAATTAGGTCTCACTGTACAACAATTTATGTCCCAAGTCATTGTGGAAAATGCTGAAGTAATCAACTAACAATTACCTTAGGCTAACCACTACGTGTGATAGCAATAAAGGCAGACTAGTTAGAAACTTAACCAGAAAAATCACTGAAAAAGAGTAAGAGAGATTGTGGGTTGGGAGTCCAGGAGGGAGAGGTCAGGGCATGCCCAAGGATGTCCCCTCAGAACATCAGCATTAGAGTTTACACATTGGGAGGATATACTTTACTAAAATAGTCCAGCCAAGTAACTAAACAAACAAGTAACAACAAACACTGAGGGGATAGGAATTAAGAGTTGCTATAATAAAAATATTGTCTAAAATGTTTCATTTTTAACAAAATATTACAAAATATGCAAAGAAACAGGAAAATGTGACTTATACACAGAATTTAAAAGAGCAGGAAATGAAAAGTATTTCTGAGAGAGTTCTGATGTTAGATTTAACAAGAGTTTCAACACAATTATTATAAATACATCCAAACAACTAAAGAAAAGTATGCTTAAAGGAGTAAAGGAAAGCATAAGGGTAATGTCTCCTCAAAAAGAGAATATCAATGAAAATAAATACCAAAAAACAACCCAAATGCAATTTTTGAATTGAAAATACAACAACTAAAATTAAAAGTTTACTAAAGGGGCTAAAGAGTAGATTAAATTTACAGAAGTATCAGTGAACTTGAAGGCATATTAATAGAGATCATATAACCTGAAGAACAGAGAGAAAAACTTAAGAAGAAAAAAATAAAAATGAACACATCTCAGAGAAATGTGACATACCATTAAAATCACCAATGTTTGTGTTAGAGGGTACATGAAGGAGAGGAGAAAGAAAAAGTAGCAGGAAATTATTGAAGAAATGATAATTACAAACTCATCAAATTTGAGGAAAAACATTATCTATGTCTCCAAGAAGCTCTATGAAGTCCAAATAGGATAAATGCAAAGACATTTTCACATAAAAGGGAACCATGATAAGATTAATATCTAAGGAGGAGCCAAGATGGCGATCTGTAGCCAGCTTTCCGCAGAGGTTCCCATGCAAAAGGAGCGTTAAAGGACAGAAACTCAGCAAGAAAGCCGATGGTTTGGATCTGAGCCAAAAGAAAAGGTTGAAGAGCGCACATCAACCCTGCTGGGGAGACCTGAGACCCCGAGGACACAAACAAAAAGGTACAGAG